>PISW01012487.1:0-32415 GCA_004023785.1 Mungos mungo | reverse complement strand
GGGGACAGAGAACTTGTTCCGCTAAAACACAGCAGTAGGAGATAGGAGTCACGGGGCCCCGGAAACAGACCGAACCGGGGACAGACACAAAGGAAACCACGGACGGGAGGGAAGAAGACTGTGTCCACGGCCCTCCTGGAAGGAGACCACGCGGATCGTCCTGTGAGAATATTCAAACAGCAGGGAAAGAGCCGGGGGCTGAACTGAAAACAGCACAGGCCAAGACAGGGATCGTAATTTGAGAGAAAAGCCTGCACAGTAATGATGGTCTAGCGGGTACCGAGGAGCCCTGAGGTCCGAGCGGAACCAGGCGTCCTGGGAGGTGACGCGGAGACCGGAAGGGGCGGGGGCGGCGGGGGGACAGAGACCCAGCCCCCCCTCCCGCGGCAGAGCGCCTGGGCCTGGGTGGCCGCTCGGGGCTAAACAGCCCAACGACCAAGGCGGCACCTGAAGCTGGACCCGGCACCAAATGCCTCCCGGCCCAGGTGGGCGCTGCGGAGTGCGCGTGCGTCCGGCTCCTGCGACGCGCACCCCCCCATCCCCCCCCGCGCCCACGCCGGCTCTCCCGGGGCTCACCTTCCACCAGGTGCTTCACGTCCCCGCACAGCTTCAGGAGGCTGTGCACACACCTCTTCTCTTTCTTCAGAAACTTCAGTTCCTCCTTCCTCCAGTCCAGCACTTCCTTCACGTCCTGCTTTTTCTCCTGCGGCGAAAGGCGCTTTCTCTCTGGAAAACAAAAGGAACCCCGTAGAAGGAGCCGGTATCCTCCGTGGCAGCCCATCTGGGGCAGCTCCCTTTAAAAAAAAAGTTTTTAATGTTTGTTTATTTTTGAGACAGAGAGAAACAGCATGAACGGGGAAGGGCAGAGAGAGACAGAGACACAGAATCAGAAGCAGGTTCCAGGCCCCGAGCTGTCAGCACAGAGCCCAGTGTGGGGCTTCAACTCACAAACCGTGAGATCACGACCTGAGTTGAAGTCGGACGCCCAACCGGCTGAGCCCTCCAGGCGCCCCTCTGCAGGCACCTGTGAGGACGCTCGGAGTGCACGGACATGGGGAGGGACGGGGCGGCTGCCACGGGCACAGCCACGCTTGTCCACGCACCCGCGAGCCCAGCCTCGAGGAGGGAAACAGGGCGGTCTCCCTGGCTCATTATTTGGTCACTGTCCCACCATCTTCCTGAGGATTAGAAACCATCCCCTCCCAGGGCGCCTGGGTGGCTCAGTCACTTAAGCATCCAGCTTCGGCTCAGGTCATGATCTCATGGTTCATGGGTTTGAGCCCCGCATCGGGCTCTGCTGACAGCTCAGAGCCTGGAACCTGTCCTCAGATTCTGTGTCTCCCTCTCTCTCTGACCCTCCCCTGCTCACGCTCACTCTCTCTCTCTCTCTCTCTCAAAAATAAATAAAACATTAAAAAAAAAAAAAAAAGAAACCGTCTCCTCTCAACTTACTGACGGGAAGAGCCGCTCATCACAGAGTCGCCCCTTCTACAACACGCACAGACGCATGCAGGCCTCGCCCACCACCCGGAAGTGGGGCTGGAGCTCCGACACTCACTCAACAGCCAGATGTCCAGGAACTGGTTGGTGTGCTTCATGATGAGCTCCAGCTGTCGAACCAAGATGGTGCCCGTCAGGAGGTCCTCAGTGACCTTGGTGAACACAGAGTCCGCGACAGCCAGCAGCTTCTTGCTGTCCTCTGTCATGTTGGCCAACACCTTCTCATCGGTTTCTGAGCAGGTGGAGGAGAAGAGACTTAACACGGGGTGCCTGCTTCTGCCGCCCCCCACCCCGGCCCCGACTCCGTGCAACGTGGGGCTGCCCCACGGCCTCCTTCCTGCTCTGCCCCCACCGCGAGCAAGACAAGCAACGGTCACCCTGCGTCCCCAGATGCGCTTCTCTCCAGGCTTTTGCCTGGAAGGTGTCCCAAGTGACCTTGCTCGTTGCGGTGACGCCGGCACGCAGGACTCGGCCAGGAGAGCCGCACGCCTCCGGCTTTTAAAGCCTGTGCCCCTTCAGCGTACGCAGAGGATCATTCTTGAACGACTATCTCCTTTAGGCACCGCGTCTCAAGAACCCGCGCAGAGAGCAGCGCGCTGGGCGCCCAGCGAGGTGGCCCAGGGGGCGTTTTCACGGACAGCCGTCAATGTGAGGATTTGATATCCCGCACATGTTGGCTCTCTTGCAAAACTCTGAATTTGAGTTTCAAGATCAATGGAGAAGGCAGTATTATTATTTATCTTTTTTTTTTTTTAACGTATATTTATTTTTGAGGGAAAGCGAGCCAGGCAGGGACAGAGCGAGAGGGAGACACAGAATCCGAAGCAGGCTCCAGGCTCTGAGCTGTCAGCACAGAGCCCGACGCGGGGCTTGAACCCACAAACCATGAGATCATGACCTGAGCCGAAGTCGGACACTTAACCGACTGAGCCCCACAGATGCCCCTAACAGTGTCCATTAATTTTAAAAGACACAAATGTAGTCTTTTTGCGCGAGTAGCTTTCAGCGAGGCACGCACTCCCCGCGCCAACGACCTTGCTTCATCCCCACGAGGCGCGTCCACGCCGGGCTCTCCCGCCATCCCACCTCACACACACTCCGAATCCTCTAACTGGGGTTTTTAGTCCCAAATTCAGTGACTTCCCCCTAAATCCGGATCTAATGACTTACCCATACACTTGAATATGCTGTGTTTTGGGCAACACACACCTCCCCCTCTTTGGTCACAAAACACTAGGGGCGTGGGCGTCGGGGCAGAAGAGACAGACGGTATTTAGGTTTTTCATTAAAAGTCGTCAGTATTGGGTTGGACGCTGACGGTGATCTCAGAATCACAGAGAGTGGTTTATAGAACCAGACACACATGGGTATGAATTTTAGTTTCTGTTATTTGTCTTTGAGACCTCGGCTGAGTCGCATCACAAGCCCCCCCCTCCCCCCGCCCACCTCCGTTCCCTCATGTGAAGAACGGGGATCTTTTAGGACTGTTTCAAGGGTCGTACGTGGGCACTGAGGCTGGGGCACGGCGAGCGCTCGGGCAGGATACTGAGTCCTGCCGTGATCCTGCCGCCCGTCTGCTTCCCTGGTGCCTCAGCCCGCCCTGAGCAGCAGGCCCAGCGCTCGGGCCCCCGGCCCCGGGGTCAGGAAGACACAGGCAGACGGAGCAGACGCGCCCGGCCCCCTCCGCAGACGAACCGTACAACTTGAAGAGATGCTTGACGTCCGGCCACGTGAGCAGGTGCCTCAGGACCTCGTCCAGCCCGTCCACGGCTTGCCCATCACTCCTCGGCCAGGCCTTGGTGATCACAGCCGACACCAGGCTGCCGAACTTCTGCAGGTCGTGGTGGGGGATCTTCTCCAGAATACTGGTCTGAGACTGTGCCGTGAACAAAGACGGGAGTGCAGGGCAGGTTTTATCGTTCGTTTGGTTTCCTTCGTAAACAAATCACTCGCTCAATAGCATTCCTGAAACCCTCCGTGACTAGTTCTGCGAAGCCTCACAAAAAACCAAGAGAATAAAACACTTCACTGTTCGCGGGGCATCTCTGTTTCCTGCAGGCCGTGTGCTCCCCTGCCGAGCAGCAGAGATGCGGAAAGAGTGCTCAAAAATCTGTGGTTTCTTTAAGTTGATTTCGTTATTTTGAATGAGAGACACAGGCAGAGAGAGAAGGGGAGAGAGAGAATCCCAAGCCGGCTCTGCACTGTCAGCACAGAGCCCGATGAGGGGCTCGAACTCACAAACTGTGATCATGACCTGAGTGGAAGTCAGACACTCAACCGACTGAGCCCCGCAGCGGCCCCTCGAAAGGGAACACTGCTAACGTGAGACATCATTTCCAGAGAAAAGTGAGCACACGGTCGTCTCAGGGGACATGGGAGACTCGGGCGTCCAGTGTCATTCCCGGGTACAGCTCTCAACGAGGCAGGAATAGAAGGGAGGTTCAACCAGGCGAAAGGCGTCTGTGACTAGTTCAGAGCCACCGACACCCTCACGGACATAAGACTGAGGCCGCCCCCGCCCAGAGAGGAAGCACAAGGCGAGTGTGGCAGCACAGGGGGCTCTGACCCGACCGATGAAGCGGTAACGAGACGTGAAAGGCCTCCAGACCAGAAAGGAAGAAGTAAAACCACGTCTACCTGCACACGATGCGGTTTTATGCACAGAAATCCCGAGGGCTCGCCCACGCGCAGAGAACGAGGCTCTTCCTAAGGGACAGCGTGGGGCAGAATCTCTTCCCACTTTGCAGAAAAAGGCCTAAGTGAGTTGACAGAGTCTTTTCAAACTCCTCCTCCTCTCCCACAAACGCCCTGCAGCCTTTGGAGTCCCAGGGCAGGTGGGGAGCAGGTGTGAGCAGGTGTGAGCAGGTGTGGGGAGCAGGTGTGAGCAGGTGTGGGCAGGTGTGGGCATGTGTGGGCAGGTGTAGGCAGGTGGTAACGCCAGCCAGTAGCAGCCAGGACGCACGCCTGTCCCAGTCGGTTGGACGTCCGGCTCTTGGTTTCAGTTCAGGTCATGATCTCATGGTTTGTGGGATCGAGCCCCACGTCGGAATCTGTGCTGACCGCATGGGGCCTGCTTGGGATTCTCTCTCTCCTCTCTCTGCCCTTTCCCTGCTCCATCTCTCTCTCTCTAAATAAACTTACCCGCAAAATGAAAACAAAACAAAACAGAACAAAACAAAAACCAATCCGGGAGCAGTAAGGACTTAAGGAGCAGCGCTGGGCCTGCTCGATCCGGGGCCCCCGTAGCGGTGCTGCCGCAGCAGCAAGAACCTGAGCAGCATCTCAGGGCCAAGGGCACGGATTTTCAGGACCCTCCCTCTAGGCAAGAAGGGGGCGCCCGGGGCCGTAGGGCTCAGAACCAGCGGGCACTGAACAACCCCGAGCGGCTGATGTGGGAGGACGGCCAGGCCCCTGAGCACGTCTCCCCCTCGGGGGTCAGAACCAGCGGGCACTGAACGGCCCCGAGCAGCTGATGTGGGAGGACGGCCGGGCCCCCGAGCGTGTCTCCCCCGCGGGGCGCGGCGCACCTGGCAGGCTGTGCTCACTGCTTCGATGACGCACTTCTCGAAGCGTCTCGACACGCTGTCCTCTAGGCCCATGGCATCCCACTGGGCACTGCAGAAGGCGGAGATCTGGACGAGAGGCTTCTCCTGCAACACAGGATGGGGGGAGAGCGCTGGCTGCATCGACTCCTCCGGGCAAGACAAGCCCCCTCTCGCCCCCACGTCCCCCGGACCCCCAAACTGTAGCCATTAGACACACGGGAGTATGATGCAGAGTCCCTCTTTCCCACTTGGCAGAGAAAGCACCCGGCCCCGCAGCCGACACAGACAGGGAGACTGAAAAATAAGCAACCCCCCCTTGCTTCCACTTTCCCGAAAAAAGATCGATTTGCCAGTTACACATAAAACTCTCATATCACGTAAAAACGAGTCCGAATTTTCCCAGGGTCACAGGCTTCAATTAAAAATGAAGACATGGGGACGCCTGGGTAGCTCAGTCAGTTCAGCATTGGACTCTTGATTTCGGCTCAGGTCATGATCCCAGGGTCGTGGGATCGAGCTCCACGTTGGGCTCTGAGCTACGAGTGAAGCTTGTTTGAGATGCTCTCTCCCTCTCCCTCTTCCCCTCTCCCCTGCCTGCATTCTGTCTCCGTCTCTGTCTCTCGGAAAAAAAAAGAAATGAAGGCAGTTTTGCTTCCCCATTCGTCACTGGGGTTGGTAAGGAATCTGTCCCATTCAGAGCTACTGCGCATGGAAGGACTTTACTCCACAAACCTAGGGTTTCCCCGGAGGCAAGATCCGTTCCCTTACTCTTCGCTGGAACGTCACTTTTGGTCAAACTATTAAGGCTGAATCAAAAATGCAAGGTCAGGGGCGTCTGTCTGGCTAATTCGGTTGAGCACCCGACATCGGCTCAGGTCATGATCTCATTGCTCGAGTTCAATCCCTGCATCGGGCTCCGTGCTGACAGCTCAGAACCTGGAGCTGCCTCAGATTCTGTGCCTTCCTCCCTCTCTCTCACTCTGCCCCTCCCCTGCTGGTACACTCTCTCTCTCATACACACACACACAAATAAACAAACATTAAAATTTTTTTAAATGCAAGGACGGGGCGCCTGGGTTCAAGCCCGACAGCTAGCTCGGAGCCGGGAGCCTGCTTCTGATTCTGTATCTCCCTCTCTCTCTGACCCTCCCCTCACACTGTCTCTGTCTCTCAAAAATAAATAAAAACCATGAAAAAATTTTAAAAAGAAAAAAGAAAAACGCAAGGTCACGTTTACCCCACGCCAGGACAACCCACCAAACGCACCGTTCCGTGTCTTCGTGACGTTATGAATGGTACGGCTTCATCAACGTGCCCCTGAAAAGCACACCCCGGCCTCTGGTACCTGTTTGATTCTTCCTTCCAGGTCACCCATCAGCGACTCCTTCCAGCCGTACTCCACGGGGAAGCCGATTTCCACCAGCCGCCTCCAGACCTGCAAAAGCCCCCAAGTCGGTGACGGTGCCGTGACGGAGCGCCACACCGAATTCTATGAAAAAGGAAAGACTGTCATGGCAGCTCCGCGGCGCTGGACACCGGGGCTCTGACCGCATCTCGGTCACCGGTGAGCAGGGTCAGGGGCGAGGCAGGGCTTTGAAAAGGAAGGGCTTCGACGGGACAGGCCAGGACACTCCCTCCGCCGCGCAGCTGGTCTCCAGCCTGAAAGCATTTCTCTCGTCTTATCTCAACCAAAGTCTGACCGTAAAACAAAAGTTGCAGGAGTGACCCAAAGAAACCCATTTCCCGTCAGTACTAAGCAGCTGCTTCTTCTGTCTCCTCCGTGATGTGTCTTCTCTGTAGAACCACGGGGAGCAAGGGCATAGGTTCCGTGGCACGTGACCCCCAAATACCTGGGAAGGGCCCTCCTAGTATTGGGGCCTTCCTGCTGCACAATCGGGGTGCAAGCGTCGCACTCAGGGCGGTCTGAGTTGGGGGGACCCTGTCTGCTGACAGGGTGTGGGGAGGGGCGTGCATTCTTCTGTCTGTAGTCTGTCTCTTGATCCGACTGGACTCATAATTCTTCCATGAGGACATGCAGATTCCTTATTTATTTTTTTGGCAGGAACACTATTCAGTTGAGCCATACTGAAAATGTATTTTCTGGGGGCGCCTGGATGGCTGTCAGTGAAGCACCCGACTTCAGCTCAGGTCATGATCTCACGGCCTATGGGTTCGAGCCCCGCATCGGGCTCTGTGCTGACAGCTCAGTGTCTCCCTCTCTCTCTGACCCTCCCCCGCTTGTGCTCTGTCGCTGTCTGTCAAAAATAAACGTTAAAAAACTGTATTTTCTGTAGAGCAGGCAGGATGGAGATCCACCTTCCCACGGCTCGCCTGGCACCTCGGAGACAGCACCGCATCGGAGCCCGGCTCACGGAGACCAGAAGGCCCTCATTCCTTCGGCTCTGCTAGATTCCTCCACCGTGCGCGTACCTGCTTCGTATTAACTTATAGTCTGGATCCGCTGCTTCCTAACACTCCCTCCCACCGAGTTCAGCCCTCACGGAGAACTTCTGTAGGAGTCCGCCATCACTGCCGAGCTACACGTGACGGTTCTGACCACGACGGTTTCTTCCACTTCGTTGGTCGCGTTCTCCACTAAAACAGGGAGCTTTCTCTCCCCTCCCCCTTGTGTCCATAAACGTGTTTCAAGCATTAATGAACAGTCATCCAGTCCTGGCATTCCTCGTTTGGGTAACCGATGGTCCCATGTTCGGCTGGCAGTCCCTCAGACGACCTTCTGTTTCCTTTCACTAAAAGCGTGGAAGGACGTCAGACTTACAGCAATGCTGTGCTCAGCCCGCGTTCCCCGTACATCCACGCCCTACTCGGCCCCAGCACAGCTGCCACGGCCCGGACGCTGGCGTCCCCCGAGCGCCAGGAACTGAACCATCGACGCCGCCCGGTTCCGCCCCAGGAGCCGACCCTGGCCGCCAGCCCACGGTGGCCCGGTGTCTGCCACAGGCCTGTCAGGCTGCAGAGCCAGCTGTCCCTCCCGAGGCCCAGGCTTCTCCCAACGGGGATGGTACAGCCACGCCCGTGGGCTCTCACCGGCCTGACGACACGGTTTCTAGGCCTTTCGGTGGAGAGAGCAGGGAGCCGTCCCAGCCCGCCAGGTCACGAGCCCACACCAACACCGGCCCCTGTCCCTGCGCCGCGTCCCCCTTCTGCCTGGTGAGAAAGCAGCACGGTGAGCTTCCCAGCCGCTACGCCGCGCGCTCACACTGATGACTCCAGAAGCGCCCCGTCCATTCCTCTACCAACAACGAAACCTCTAAACAAGGTCCAAGATTGACGTGTGTTTTCTTCGTTTTGACCCCAGACCCTGGCCCTCTGGGGGGGCTGGTGGGAGATCTGGGCGGATTAATGATCGTTGCCCCTCTGTGTGCAGAAGGGGAAAGTCTGAGACACCATCAGCCCTGCTCATGCACAGCGTCAACTGTGGGATTTAAGACTCGCCCGTTAAAGTGTCCCTGGGAGGCGAGACCCTGCTGAAATCTGGCTGGAAGGGGTGCAGGGGCCGCCTGGTGGGGCGACTCATTTCCTCTCCACGGCCGTGTCCGGGCCGCTGGCGAACAGGCTTCAAGAACACGGCCAGGTTCGCCCACGCGGCTCTGATGGCG
This sequence comes from Mungos mungo, assembly GCA_004023785.1. Taxonomy (NCBI): domain Eukaryota; kingdom Metazoa; phylum Chordata; class Mammalia; order Carnivora; family Herpestidae; genus Mungos; species Mungos mungo. The sequence goes on along the minus strand of PISW01012487.1, from coordinate 23,750 downwards.
CCTGGCTGCCCGAGCTCGGGTCCACTCTCTCCTCATGTCCCCCAACCCTGTCACCTCTTCCGTAAGACACGGCTGACCACCACCCCTGCCTGAGAGTAGACGTCCAATTACCTTTAACTAGTGTCATCGTTTTACCGTTATTACTGTCCTGAACTGAGAACCGTTCGCGCATGTCAGCCGACCAAGGCCCATCCTCCGCTCGTCCGCGCCGCGTGCGGAGGACTCCGCCCAGGCTCCCCTTCGAGGAACTCTCCCTCCACGATTCTCGGCCTCCTCCAGCCAAACTGCCCACCGCCCTCCTTGCTGAAAGGGAGCCCGCAGGCCCCTCCCCGCAGGCCCCGCATCTCCGCAGCCCCGCGACAGGCCCCGGGGGGACCGCCGTGGACCCCGCCAAGGTGGCCCATGGGCAGCACGGCCAGCACGGGGCTCTCACGCCCCGCGGACAGGGCGAGGGGCCGGCGCATCTCGTCAGCACCCCGGCCCGCACAGCGCACCTTGATCTCCTCCTGGTACCGGAACTGGACAGGAGACCAGCGGCCGAGGACGAGCATCCTCTCCTGAAACACGCCCTGCAGCCACGCTCTGGTCTTGGCGACCGTCCCCTGGAAGACTGTCTGCACAGAATTCTTCTTCCTGGTCTCCTTCCCTGGGTCTTCAGCTGAATCCTCCTGCTGAGTGAGAGAGAGAGAGTGAGGGTCCCCGCGCTGTGACTTGGGCCATTAGACGCCGTTCTCCCTTCTGGAGCCGCGGCAGGCGCTCGTGAACTAGCCGCATGGAGCCACACGAGTGCGTCCCCGACACCGGCCTCGCCTACGTCTCCAGGAGCTTCGACTTCCCTGGACTGTGTAGCTTCGCTCCGAGAGCGGGCGGCTCGGGCAAAGCAGGGGGCTTGGGAAGGATAAGCTTTCTGCTCCTGGGAGCCCCCCAGCTCAGCGACAACCTGGTGGACTCCGCCTTACCAACGAGCAGGCCACGCCAGGCCACCTTCTGCAGATGGCTGGGAAAGGACGCGCCCCAGGCGCAGGGCCTCCAGCAGCTCAGGGGAGCCCCTACTGGAGTGCCATGCATACCCCGGCTCCGCGGCCAGAGCCAGACCCAAGGCCCCTCCCGTCCGGCTTCCATCCCACGAGGTCTCCCCTACTCCAAAAACTCCTTTCTCCCTGGGGACGGGCTCTGGCCGTGGTCCCCTGCTCCTGGCGCATGTCCGTGAAGCAGACGGGCGCAGAGCCTCACGTCCACAGGGCCCGTGCCCCGCCAGCTCCAGCCTGTTCAGCAGCAACCCGCAAGCTCGGGGGAAGCATCAGGACACACGACTGGACCCACTGCCGCGCCGCCCTCTGGGGAGGCCCCCTGCAAACCGCCACGTGCCCCTCCCCCACCCAGCCCTCTGGGGAGGTCCCCTGCAAACCGCCACGTGCCCCTCCCCCACCCAGCCCTCTGGGGAGGTCCCCTGCAAACCGCCACGTGCCCCTCCCCCACCCAGCCCTCTGGGGAGGCCCCCTGCAAACCGCCACGCACCCCTCCCCCACCCAGCGGCCAAGCAGAGGTTGTTTCTCCACGGGGGCAGATGCTGTGGGGGAGGGGAGCAGGCAACAGCTCACGGACGGACAGACAGACAGGCAAGCACCTGCTTGATAACCACGTAGGTGCCAAATGGAGAAAGCGCGAGATGGCCTCTGGGCACATGAAGGGGGCTGTACCCAGCGAGGGCAAGAGGGGGCTCTGTCAATAAAGATGAGTGGGGGGTGGCGAGGGGTGCACCTGGCCAGCACCCAGGATCCGTGGACCGCAAGAGGGCACGGTTGTTCTCTGCTGGAAATTGGACATGCCCGCCCTTGCTTGAAATCCCCGAATGGCACAGCACCTTCTAGAACAATCCAGAAGGTCCAGCATGGCGTGGCTGCCCTGTGGTCTGGCCTTGTCTAGACCCCGGCCGCATCTCTAGCCACGCTCTGCTCCCGGAGGAGGGCCCTTGAGAACAGCAGTTTCTCCTTCCCGGCCCGGTGGGGGCTGTTTGCGCCTCACACGGCCGCCGGCCCTGCCCTCGGCTCCCAGGGCTCCTTCCGGGCACGCCAGCCCGCCGCCTGCTGCCGGCGCTGCACTTGCACGGTCCCTGGCTGGCCCCCTCCATACCTTGCTGAGGCCAGGCCCCACTCTTCTCCATCCCTGCGCCCGGCACAGGACGGGGCAGAGACGACAGCAGGGGACAGCCCAGGGCCACATGCTCGTCCGGAGCCTTCACGCATTCCTTGCCTTGCTGTGCCTGGTGTCCCATCAGGGCACCTCACCCTCTGGCAGGACCCATCCAAAAGCTTGCTGAAAACTGACCATATACTTTGAAGCTAAGTTTTGCAAGGCTCTTTGATTCTCTGGCTCGAGTCGAGTCCTTTCACCATACTGTACATTACACTGATTGGGGAGTCCAACCAGCATTTAAGAGTTTTTTCGGCGGGAAAATGCATATGTATTTTCCCCCATATATTTATGGAAGTGGGCACCTGCCTGTGATGGTTTAAAGCGGTTTCGGCAGGAAGCAAACATCTTAGTGACATTTATTTTAAACGTGTCTTTGGCATTTGAAAGAAGAAAAAGGGAGAAGAATAAAGAAAAAACACGCGGGACTCCTGCGTCACTAACTCACAGCTCTGGCTTCTGCTACGGTTAACAAGCCAACGGTCAGTATAAAAATGAAGTCTCGCATCATCTTCAGGGGGAGGTCAGGAGCTCACGTGTGCTAAGCGTACAACACGGAGGAAGGAAGAACGTTCTGCCGTAAACAGGGATGGGCGTGAGTCCAGACACGCTGGGCCGACTGAAGCAAGCAGACACAAGACGCAAAAGGGTGCAAAGACGGGGAAAGCCCATCTTGGGCAGCAAGAATCAGAAGGGGGTTCCCTTGGGGAGGCGAGCAGAGGGAGAGGGGACAGGGCACCAGGACCCCCCGCAGCCCGGTCCCGGGGGTGATGCAGGCACGCGGCTGCGTGGAGACACCGAGCTTGTGCATCTGGATGCGTGCCCTTCGCCGGTGTATTTAAGAAACAGTGTCCAGGAAACAAGGTCACGCGGAGAGCCCATGCTGGGACACGCGCTCCGGGCACACCGCCGCCTGCCCCGAGGTTCCGTACTTGATCCCCTGCACAGCCTGCCTGCCTCCCTCTGTGCAGCCCGCCGAGGGCAAGGGCACAGACTCGGGCTCACGGAAAACACCCTCGGTGCACAGAACGGAGCCCGGCATGGGGCAGGTGCCCGACATGTATTCCGAGGACACGGTCACCTGCCCCGTGAAGCAGCCGATCTCCCTTCGAGGTCGAGGCCACTCGGAACCCCCACTCCCTGCGGCGCGATGCGGGGTGTGAGCCCCACGTACCAGCAAAGGTTTGAGTGTGATGATCCTGCAGACGAGCTCAGCGGACAGGGCGGGCAGCTCATAAAACCTGGGTTCTTTTGTGATTCTGCAGACAGTTTCATGAAGTTTCAGGCACACGGTCAAGTAGGACTGGATCAAGGGCTCCTCAAGAATCCTACCCCACAAAGAAGTAAGAGAAATGATTGAGGTAATTTGGGAGGAACAAGGCAAGAGTACCCATGATCCACGACGCGTTCCTTCCCGTCCAACCCCCTCTGAGCAAGGCACATATCTGATCCCGAATAGGTTAGAGTCTGGAACACTTCAACAGGCCCCGAACCCAAAAAGGACACAAGGGCTTTCTGGTTGCCTCCAAGGTCTGAACCGTTTTAACAAAAGCAAGTGTAACTATTTCCAAGCACAGTCCCTCGTCTGAGAAGGAAAAAAAAAGCTAGCAATGTGTATCACTGAAGATTAACATACTACATAAATTCAAAAAAAAAAATCAGAAAGATACAGGGAGACAGGGAGGGGGAGGAAGAAAGTGCTAGAACAGGTACAGTGCATGCCTGGAGGCTCTTCCGGCTCTTGGGGACCAGGCCTCGGGGACCCTGGCTGACACGCGGCCAGAGCTGACGGGAGTGAGGTGTGGCAGGTGGCATCAGAAAGGTACTGCGAGGGTGCTTCTGTGACGGGCTGGGGGGCGTGGGGGGGGCTCCTGAGGCCACCGGGGCTCGCCCTCAACGAGGATCTGACATCCCCACTCTGAATGCCCTAAGAATCCAGGGGAGGTGATACCAAAGTGTCCCGAGAACCTCAGGAAACCCCTGAGCCCCTCGCGTGTGGCTCCGTGTCGGGCCCCTTCGCCGTCTCAGAGGTCATACGGATTTGTAGGAGCACATGATTCCGGATAACTAGGTGAGGCGCCCGGGGAGCTCGGTCAGTTAAGTGTCCGGCTTCAGCTCAGGTCATGATCTCACGGTTCGTGGGTTCAAGCCCCGTATTCGGCTCTGTGCTGACAGCTCAGAGCCTGGAGCCTGCTTCTGATGCTGTGTCTCCCTCTCTCTCTGACCCTCCCCTGCTCACGCTGTCTCTTCTCCCTCAAAAATAAAATATTTTTAAAAATTTTTTAATAAAAAATTGAAAAAAAAACCAGGTGAAGCCGCCTTCGATTTTTATTTTCAACGGGCCTGATTTGCAAAAACCATGTAGAGATCGAATGCTAAAGAAACAGAACACAAGAATGAATATGCAGTGTGGCGATCATTTCAAAATAAATGGAAGACAACGTGTAGGGAAAAAAAGCATGAGCAGCCCGCAAAGGAGCTGGGTGAGGACCTTCTGACCTCCACGCAAGTACGGGGCGCTGGCGGTCCGTGAGGGTGACCTTGGGCAGGACAAAGATCTCATTTCGCGTTTTCTACTCACTTGTCTTGATAAATATCCAGGAGGTGCAACAGCATCTGAAGCATTCTCTCGGTGCTCTAGGGCGGCCACGGAAAAACACAGGAGAGTTAAACGTAACGCCACCGTGTTTACAAAAGCAGAACTGAAACACCCCAACGTAAATAAGGCAAAATGATGGATCTTTTCTTTCTACCCACGAGTTTTCAGGTTCTCAGGAACCTACCTTCTACCGTTCACAAATAAAATTCAGGATTTAAGACTACACCGTTTCCTGCACCCCACAAAATTGTACCCTGGGAGCACCCAACCCCGCCCACCTGACCCCCAGGAGGCCAGGGCTTTGCGGAGCTCTCCGGAAGCAGAGCTGCCCCGCCCAGTCGCCCTCTCAGGTCTCTGGCTTCTACGTCCTTCCTCACCCTCCCAGGACCGCAGAAAAGAAGAGTCCTGAGCTCTGAGCGTCTAGTTTCTGATCTGCTTTTGCACAGCGAGGACTGGAGAGCCTGCTCTGGCCACAGACCTCCCGCTCTAGGACGAAGGGTCTCGTGAGCCTCTGGAGCCGGTACCAGGTGCCCAGAAGGCAGTCCAGGACGCACGTGGGGAAGTGGCTCAGGTGGCCCATGAAGTCGCCCACGAAGCCAACCAGGTTGCTCAGGGGCACCAGACTGAACCAGGAGCGGAAGAGACACTCGTCCACCTGCAGCAGATGGGCCTCCTTCCCCATGAGCTCAACCAAGCGGCCCCTGCAGAAGGGGCAACAGACAGGAAAGGAGCAGCTGTGAGGTCAGCGAACACAGACGGGGCTACGTAACGTCAGAAGAGACCTAGGAAGTCCACACTCAAAAATTATTTAAATGTTGGGGCGCCTGGGTGGCTCAGTCCGTTAAACGTCCAGCTCTTGATTTCGGCTCAGGTCATGATCTCCCGGTTTGTGGGATCGAGCCCCAAGTCAGGCTGTGCGCTGACAGTGCAGAGCCTGCTTGGGGTTCTCTCTCCCCCTCTCTGCCACTCCCTACCCCTCTCAAAATAAAAAGTTAAAACTTTAAAAAAATAATAATTTAAGTGCCAAGTAATAAATCAAATGAAAGACAACCAATAACATCAAAAATTCACCAAGAAAGGGGTGCCTGGGGGGATCAATCAGTTAAGCATCTGACTTCAGCTCAGGTCATGATCTCATGGTCTGTGGATTCCAGCCCCGCGTCAGGCTCTGTGCTGACAGCTCGGAGCCTGGAGCCTGCTTTGGATTCTGCATCTTCCTCTCTCTGTATCCGTCCCCTCCTCATGCTCTGTCTCTCTCTCTCTCTCAAAAATAAACATTAAAAAAAAAAAAAAGAATTCACCAGAACGGATGAAGGTTGAAGACATGATGCTGAGTGAACCCAGCCCATCACGCCGGCTCGCTGCCGAGAGGTCCCGAGTGCATGCAGATTCACGGAGACAGACAGGGGCTCGGCAGGTGGACGCAGGGGAAACAGAGCTGTCACTTAGCGGGGACCGAGTCCCAATGTGGGGACAAGGAGAGAGCGCTGGGCAGGGGCGGCGCGGCCATGTGACTATGGCAAACACCACTGATCTACACTGAAAATAATTAAAAAGCCAAATTCTATGACGTCTATTCTAGCACAGCAGGAAATTTCACCAAGAATTAAGCATTGTTCCCAGCTTTACGGACACGCGGGATCTTTAAGACCAAGGCTGATTGTTAGTGACTGAATTTCTTCTAGATGGCCCGTATATCACTGAAAGGGATTAAAAATATATACAATTATATCAGTACTCTTTCTTTTTAGTTTTTAATGTTAATTTATTTATTTTTGAGAGAGAGAGAGAGAGGGTCAGCAAGCGTGCTCCAGGTGGAGGGCCCAGAGGGAGAGCATCCCAAGCAGGCTCTGTACTGTCAGTGGGGAGCCCAACATGGGGCTCGATCCCACAAACTGTGAGATTATGACCTAAGCAGAAACCAAGAGTTGGACACTTAACTGACTGAACCACATAGGTGCCTCTCAGGAAGTAATTTAAAATAACGTTTGTTAACATTTATTTATTTTTGAGAGACAGAGCACAAGTGAGGGAGGAGCAGAGAGAGGGAGACACCGAATCCGAAGCAGCTCCAGGCTCCGAGCTGTCAGCACAGAGCCCGACGCGGGGCTCAGACTCATGAACTGTAAGATCATGACCTGAGCTGAAGTCTGCAGCTTAACCGCCTGAGCCCCCGGTGCCCCGCGAAAGGCTGCTGGAAGCAGGACGTGCGCACAGGGGAGACTCCCTGAGGGCCTGGAAACACAGCTGTCACCCCAAGATTTACAGACACAAGTGCAGCTCTCCAACTTACTGATCTGGCCTTTTTTCCCGAAACTCCGAGAAGGGGATTCCTTCCAGGGCCGCCCAGGTGTCCTCGGACTGCATCCTGGAGTCCTTCCCTTGAGGGCACGGGGCCACGCAGTGGTGCAGGACAGGCAGGGTGAGCACCCAGAGGTCCACCGACGTCGCAATGCACCTCTGGCACAGGCTGACCAGAAACGCTCGCCAGCTGGGAAGGAAGCAGAGAGCCCCGGGTGAGCCGAGGATGGCCGGTGCCTGCCCTGGGGGCCCGCCGACTCCTCACACAGGGGGGCAGGAGGGGGCGGCCGAGAAGAGTGACCTGCCTGGGAGCAACGTGGCACGTGGGGTGTAGGGGCGCACCCTCGGCCCCGGCCCGGGCAGGCCCTCGCTGCGGCCCCGCGGGGACCGACCATCCTCCCTGACAGCTGAGGGCCCCGAGGCCTGGGGACCTACGTGGGCTGTGAGCCCAGACCCTCGGGCAACAGGAAACCCAGATATAAAGCTGCCCCGTGAGCACAAGGAGAGAGGTGCCCACAGTGCAGCGCATCCTCCCTACAGCCGCAGGCCGCTGACGCTCGCCGGCTCTTTGAACTTCACACTTGCACAAGCTCTGGACGTCTGCCACCGATTGTTTGCCCTTAAAACCCACGTTCTCGTGCCGGGTTATTTCAAGTTAGTGAGACCAGAGAGCTGAGTCAGACTCATCGTTCAAGGAAGGCCCCACCCACCGTCACCGCCCAGCTCCCTCCACACAGCCACGGGCAAGACCGTAGGAGGGCCCTGGTCTCCAAGGGCACTGAGGCCCCCGGCCCCCCGGGAGACGGAAGCTCCCTTATGACTGGCCGGGGGCTCCACACTGAGAGCGCCCTTGCCCGGCACGGCTGAGCCCCGCGCGTCTGGACCTGAACACGGGGCCCCAGAGGCGGCCGGGAGAGCAGCCCCGTCGCTCCGTGCACGTCCTCGAGGGGAGCCCCTACAGGCAGTCTTCGAAGCCTGACCCCTCAATCACATGCCCACGGGGGTGATGAAGGGAATGTTCGTGGCCCTGGGAAGCTGAACGCTGAAATTTACCAAATCTCAAAGCCTGGCCCTACTTCTGTCCCCAGCACAGAGGGATGTGGCTTTGTGTAAAAAGTAAATAAATAACCAGCGGCGCCCGGGGGCTCAGTCGGTGGAGCGTTGACTTCGGCTCAGGTCATGATCTCACGGTTTGTGGGTTCAAGCCCCACGTCAGGCTCTGTGCTGACGGCTCGGAGCCTGGAGCTGCTTCTGATTCTGTGTCTCCCTCTCTCTCTGCCCCTCCCCCACTTGTGCTCTGTTTCTGTCTCTCAAAAATAAACATTAAGAACAATTTTTTTTAAAATACCCAGAAAGGAGCATTCCAAACATAAAGACAAAAAAAGAAACCACCACCTCCCTGATTCCCATAAGCCTTGCGCATGCTGAAAACCTCAAGTCTGCAGCTCCCCGGAGTGTCGCTGACTCTGTGTGTGAAAGACACACATAACCGTGCGCCACGTTCCTTCCTGGGGCTCACGTGCTCTCACAGCGCATCCGCAGCTCGTCCCACGTGGGCTCCGATAAACTGCTTTTCCTCTTTTGCTTTTTTAAGATTTTATTTTTAAGTAAACTCTACACTCAGTGTGGGGCTTGAACTCACAACCCCGAAATCAAGAGTCACAGTCTCCACCAACTGAACCAGCCAGGCGCCCCAGTTTCTTTTAATTTTAAAAAACGATTGCTCGTTTTTAAGGTGTGATACACCATAAAGCTTCTCGAAAGTAGGGTACTCGGTAGAAAAGTAATAGAAGTGGAGACAATGCGTACGTGAGGGAAAATGCCGGACAGGCAGATCCGGAGGGACAGGCAGGTACAGTCACGCCGTCCCTCTTCCCTGGATGTTTGCGTCCCATCTGTGACACGCACTTGCACCAGCACGTGATGAGGATGAAGCGTTACGGAATCATTTCTCTCTCTCTCTCTCTCTCACACACACACACGCCCACACACAGATACACACACAGTACCTCTGACATGTTTTGAAGATGTGGCTGAGGTCCCCGTGGAGGTCGCCCGGCGAGCAGGGGTCCGGGCAGAGCAGGCGGCAGAGCAGGCCCAGGTCACCCTCCGACACGGGCAGGTCGAACCTCTCCACCGCGAACAGGAGGACCAGGCCCAGCCGCAGCTTCCTCCTCACCGGGTGGCCCTCGGGCCAAGGGTCCCCGGTTCTTTCCAGAAACGGCGCCGACTGGTTTCTCAAATACGACCAGAGGTTTTCCTTCACCTGACGCCAGGAGAGAAGGAAGACGCGTCCGTGGGGTCGTGACCCTCAGGGCTGTGAGGGCCGCCCCATGTTCTCCCTCCGTTCTGTGTCACCTGGGCAGGGGACCACGGCCCACAAGGGGCAGACACAGCTCCGTGGATGGGTCACCCCCTTCCCTGCCTCCCTACCAGACCCTCAGCACCCCTCTTCTTCCCCGGGTCTTTGAGGAGAGCCACCAGCAGAAATGTCCAAAAGCCCTGTGTGGGGGAGGCCCTCCACACTGACAAGGGTCCGGCTGTCATCTCAGAAATGGTCTCAAAATTGCCAGAGCCATCCCACAATGTGGGGGGACAGGTGATAGAAAAGGGTTCCCACTCCTCCTTTCCGCTCTGCCAGAGGCCAAGTGAGGAGGTGGGGCCAGAGGCAGAGGAGGGGTGGGGCCAGGTGAGGGGGTGGAGCCAGAGGCAGCGGAGGGGTGGGGCCAGGTGAGGGGTGGGTGGGGTCAGGTGAGGAGGTGGAGCCAGAGGTGGAGGGGTGGGGCCAGAGGTGGAGGGGTGGGGCCCCCTGAGGCACCAGCTCCTTGGGGTAGGGCTTGCTGGCAGGTAGGACAGCAGCAGCACTGACCACCCAGAACGGGAGGAGGGAGGAGGGAGGAGGGCGGCGGGGCTGCCCGGAACCCGGTACCTCCTTCTCCTCGTACTGCAGGGCGCTCCAGGGCTGCGCCTGGCCTTCATAGATCATGGGCACTCTCACGACCGAGTAGAACTGCTGGAACTGGGTAAAGAAGCTCTTCAGGTTGACGGCGTCCCAGGTTTGCAGGATGCTGAAAATGCTGTCCAGCATGATGTGGGCAGCGATCTGCTTCCCCCTCACCAGCTCCTTCCTCGTGCCATCGGTGAAGTGATCTAGAATTTTCTGAAACTTCCCCGGGGGCTTCATGCAAATTATATCATCGTACTGGTGCCAGTCTGCGGGCAAGAGCAGGAGGCAGCCTCAGGGCAGACCGACTGGACCACCGACCGAGCACCCTCCCCGGGACGCCGGTCCCCGACGGACGGGGCCGAGGAAGGGACGGCAGGAAGGATCGCCGCAGAAGGGGCCAGGACACACGCGGGCCAGGTGCCTGCCCGCCGGTAAGCAGCAAGGAGCCCGGTCCCAAGTGGGAGGCAGCTGTGCTAGGACGGGCACCCTGGTGGCTCCACAGGGATCAGAGGGGAGCACGGCTCAGCACCCTTGGAACGTGAGTCCCTTAGAAACCGATCACACACGGGCACCTGGGGGGGTTCAGTCGGTTAAGCATCTGACTTCAGCTCATGATCTCACAGTCCGTGGGTTTGAGCCCCATGTGGGGCTCTGTGCTGACAACTCAGAGCTTGGAGCCTGCTTCGGATTCTGTGTCTCCCTCTCTCTCTGCCCCTCCCCTGCTCACGCTCTGTCTCTCCCTGTCTCTCAAAAATAAACAAATGTGAGAAAACATTAAGAAAAAAAAACTGAGCATTATGTCACGCTGATCAAAACCGTGCTTCCAAACTCGGGTTTCCTCGACGCGGAGTGGGGGCTGGGGGTGTGAAGAGGACCCGCAGGGCCCCGCTCTGCAGGGGGCGGCCGCGCCCTGGGCCCGGCCCCGGACTCACCTCCTGGGCCCAGGAGCTCAGGCCTCACGTGCAGACAGCGGTTGACGAACTCGCCCTCCTTCTGCTGACGCTTGTAGATGAACTCATACTCCGCCTGGCCCTTGCCGCGCAGGAGGACGTACTTGTAAGGAATGGGTTTATCCAGGTGCTGTCGGGGGAGGGTGGCGCTGCCTTCCACGAGGAACCCATCCTCCTGCAGGTCTCTGAATAAACAGGACACCGGCCGGTCACCCTCGAAAAGAATCCTATTTTGAAAACGTTCCTCCTCCCGCAACACAGCATGGAGGGCACACCCAAAGCTGTACGTCCACGCTGACCAAGAGGAGCCTTCCGGAACGAGACCCGGCTTCCGGACAGAACCCACATCGGTGGGCAGCGCGGACACATGACAAAGAAGCACGTGACAAGACCTTGTTTGAAAAAGTCAGTTTCCAGAAGCGTACACGGGGGAGGAGCGTGAAAGCGGGCCCTGGGCAGAGACGGCGCACCGCTCACCGGGTGAGGTGCATCTCACAGACGTCACGGCTCCACTTGGGCTTCCCCAGCTCCTCGCCGCCCCTGACAACCACCCTGTGGGCCGCGGGGTCGAATCCGAAATGCTTCGAGAGGATCGCGTGGAAGTACAGCGTGACCCCGTCCTGCAGGCTCGCCGGGCTGGAGCTACGCCAGGAAGGGGGACACCAGCCAGCTCGAGGTGGCTGCGCGTGCGCACGTGCACACACGCATGCGCACACACGCACCATAAGGTCCCTGCTTCTCGACCATTTGTGAACATGTGCCCCGGCCAAGTGCAAGAGCACCCCCACTCTGCGTGCCACGGGGGCCCTCGTGGAGGCGGGCACAGGGTGGGGACCGTCTCTGCCCAGCTGTGAAGGGCTGGGGGCAGGGGCAGGAGGGGGGCTGCCGTGGACCCTGGGTCAGGCCAGCCTCTCCCCTGCAGTGGACCCCGTGGCCCACGTGGCCTCCGTGAGCGAGGAATGGGGGCAGTGTGACCTTACCCCCCCCACCCCCTCACCCCCGCTGTCCCCAAGACGGGCGGCCTGGGAACACGGGGCCCTGCCGGAGCGTGGGCGTGGCGGGAGGCGGCGCCCATGTCCCCGGGGCAGGCTGTGGCCTTGCTGCGGAGCGCCGGGGCGCACTCCCTACCTCAGCTTAACGTCACCCGCTCTGGCTCTGCGGTTCTTCTCCTCCTTCTCGTTCTTCACAGCAGCCGCGTATGTCCTGTTACTCTCTTGCGACTTCTTCGGACCCTCTGGCTTGGCGTTCTCCGTCCTACCCGTCTTCTCTCCACTAGTGGCCGTCTTGTCCTTGGTTTCAGCTTCCTGGAACAAGTCACCAAGCCCCAGACTCCAGGACCAGCCTCCACATTTGCCCCCTGCAGGTGACGTTTCTCCTGACAGCCTGGATGCTCACATCCTTTATTTCTCTGCTTGGAACCTTCCAATTCCCTTGGGCCCACCTGCCACAGCCTCCAGGAACCCCTTTGCAAATCATGTCCACAGCCCCGCTTCCCCTCAATCCTAGAAGCAGCAGCTTCCTCACTCTTCTCTAAACAAGCCCCCCCACGCTCTGCCACAGGGCCTTTGCACCTGCCATTTTTGCCTGGGATATGTCCGCAGAGAGCCATGTGGCTTGCCCTCACTCCTTCGGGTCTCCGCTCCACCTGCACTCCCTGGAGAGGCCTCACCTGGCTATGCTCTCTCGGCGCCCACACCCGGCACCCTCCCCTCTCACCCTGCTCTCCCCCACGGCGCTCCCCACGCCTGACTTTGCTTTTGGTCTTTCCCCCGGAGAACGTGAGCCATGAAGGCAGGAGCTGGGTCTCCTTCACGGCTACATCCCTAGCACCCAAAAGAGCATCACCAAACGACTGAATGAAGGCTGAGCTTTGGAAGGAAGGGGGCCGAGAGCAGCAGATGGTGGGACAGACGGCAGGGACAGGAGGCTCCCAGGGACCGGAAGCTCTACCTGGAGGTGTCCTGGGGACGCAGGGGTGCTCGCTGGCGGCTGTTTCGTTTTCTGAGGCTTGGCTTTACCTTCTCTCCGGGCCTCTCCCGCTGCCTCAGCTGGTCTGGCTGTGGCCGCATCTTCCTGGAGACGTCAGGAAGCAGGTGCCGAGATGGGGCGAGGGTCAGCGTCCGCCACCCCCAGCCCGGGGGAGGGATCTGCAGCTCCAGGAGGGGCACCATCCCTGGGGACCCAGGGCCCTTCCCGGGGAGGGAGGTGACGTGGAGTTGCGTGGGAGGGTGAGCGGGCTCCTCCATCCTCTAATGACTCACCCCAGAGGCCTGGGCCCCGGCCTGCTGCCCGGCGCTCTGCGGTTCTCTCTGGGGCTCCGAGCCGCCCACTGGGTCAGGCGGCGGGTGCTCCTGAGCCGTATCGTCCTTCCCGGGACGGTCTTCACCAGCAGAGGCCGCCAGGCCAGCCCCCTCCGGCGGCAGGCCGCTGTCCTCGGAAGGTTCCGGGGCGTCGTGGTCCTGGCCGGGCGAGCCGGCCTCTCCCGGAGTCTGGTCGGGCAGGGGGCTGCCGCCAGCCTCGACCTGCCCCATGGGCCCTCGGTGCTCACCGCCCTCCGGCGGGGGCAGATCGGCGCCCGGGGTCTGGCTGGCCGGCCCACCTTGCGGATCTTGGCTTCGGGGTGGGGGCGCGACCGGGAAGCCGGGGTCGGCCAGCGAGCTGGCGCCGCAGGGGCACGAGGAGGCCTCCGCCAAGGAGTCGAGCTCTGCGCAAGGGGAGCCGTTCGTTTTCTTTCTCCTGTTCCTTCTCTTCCTTTTGCTCTAAACAGAAAAAGGCGCTAAGTTTAGTTCCTGGGGTCACCGCACTCTCCCAGCGTTGTCCTCCAATTTCAACGTCACGTGTGCCAAGCGCCGCTTGCCCAGACCCCCTTGTAGCTGTGAAATCTGCCATTTCCTTATCTTGGAAAGACCGAAACGGAGACACAAACGGACGGGGGCGGTGGGCGGCGCTGAGGGACAGGCGGCCTCGTCATTCTGCCAGATCACAGCCGAGACCCTCACGCGGGATTCCTTCCAAGGGGACATCGTCCCTGGAAGTGTGGTCTGGTATGTATTCATTTATAGGAAGAGAAGGCAGGAGTGGGGGAGGGGCAGAGAGAGAGAATCCCCAGCAGGTTCCGCACCGTCAGCGAGGAGCCCGACCCAGGGCTCGAACTCACGACCTGTGAGATCACGCCCTGAGGGGAACCAAGAGCCGGGCATTTACCGGCCTGAGGCCCCGGGCGCCCCCGGAAGCGCGGTCCCGGGACGTCACGGAGCGCGGGCCCCCACGATTCGCACTCCCGGACGCGTGTATTTCGTACGCGACACCGAGAGAGGAAAAGACGAGGCGGAAAACAGACGGCCGCGTGGGAGCCGGGTCCCGCCGGGAGGCCCTCGCCCAGCGGCCGGACACCCCGGCCTCGGAGCCGGAACCGGAACCGGAACCAGCTAGCGCCTCGGAGCCGGAACCGGAAACAGCTGGTGCGGGCCGTTGTGGAGGGACCCTCGGCGGCTCGACGCCCGACCTCGCCAAGGCGACCGGCTCCGGAGCAAATGGACGTCAGTCGTGGGTTCCCGGGGTGCCCGGGCCCGCGAGTCCCCGAACCCCGGTGTGGCCCCCGGGTCCCCCCCCACGCCCGGCCAGGGAGGCAGCACCGTGCGGTTTGCCCGGCGGGGGCGGCGCGGCCTCGGCCGGGTTTTCTCCCGGAGTCCTGACCGGAGTCCTGACCGAGCCTCCTGCAGACGCGCCGCCGGCCGGCGGGACACACGGCGTCGTCCCCGGAGGGAGAGTTCCTGGCCGGACACCAGACGCCAGACCACCGTCGGGGGCGAGGAAGCGGCTCCTAAGGAGCTCCGGGAAGGCGAGCAGTTCTGCGGCCGCGGCGCACGGGGCCGTCCAATGCGTGCTGACGTGCGAGCGGAGGGTAACTGGGCAGGGGCGGGGGAGGAGGGGGCGGCGGGAGCAGACCCGCTCTGCAGAGGGGCGCGGGGAGCAGACCCGCTCTGCAGAGGGGCGCGGGGAGCAGACCCGCTCTGCAGGGGGGGCGCGGGGAGCAGACCCGCTCTGCAGAGGGGCGCGGGGAGCAGACCCGCTCTGCAGGGGGGGCGCGGGGAGCAGACCCGCTCTGCAGAGGGGCGCGGGGAGCAGACCCGCTCTGCAGGGGGGGCGGGGGGGAGCAGACCCGCTCTGCAGGGGGGCGGCGGGAGCAGACCCGCTCTGCCCTGAGCAGCTCCGGCGGCGGCATCTACACTAGGCCTCCGGAGGGTTCGATCCACGGCCCTTTGTGGCATCTTCTCCGACTCAGCTCGAGGCCGAGAGCACCCTGCGCCAGGCGCGAGGGACCTGGGGAGCGCCCTGCGCCGGGCGCGAGGAACGAGAAAGCAAGACATGCTCCTCCCCCACGAAGCCAGTGGCCTCTAAGAGGGGCGGACCGCTGACCGCTGGAGCCTGTAGAAGAGGCCAACGACAGAGGCGCTCGAGGGCCTGGGATCTCAGAGGTGGCCCCCAGCCCGGAAGGCTTCGTGGAGGAGATGGTGCAGGCCGAGTCGGAGAGACTAAAGCATACTAAGATGGCTGCGTCCAATCCACAAAGAGTCCCTGGGGCCCTATCGTCTGCGAGTGGCCAGAAACCGGCTCGCCCGGAACCACCAGGACACCGCGGCTCACTGCCCGCCTGCCTTACATGGGCTTTTCCCGCTCTGGCCTCTGCGCCCAATCCCGTTTTTTATTTTCTGTAGCTCATGATGCTTCGACAGCCTAGGGGCCTTGCAAATCATGGCGACCAGGGCTAGCGCATTCCCAGTGAGAGCAGAAGACTCCCTTCCGTAGGCAGACCAACCAGCCCAGAGCCCACGCCCCCACTCACCTCCCTCGGCCCGACATCACCCCAGGGCCGGGTTCAAAAGGACTAGAGACCCCCTGCAGCCCAGAGCCCGAGATCACGCAGGCTAGCCAACCCGAAACCTGCTCAAACGTGCGTTCTCCCCATCGCTCCTCCGCCTCCTGACCCCCCCAGCATTGTCCCCGTGTGGCAAGGCCCCTCTGGTGACTCAGCGGTCTCCATCAGTTAAATAAATCCCAGCACGGACTGGACTGGACACCCCTTGCTGGGCTCGGTCCCATGTCCCTGACGCCCTCTGTGGGAAAGCGGGCCCTCCCAGACCGCAGCCTCCGGGGACCCCAGACGTCCATTTATTTTCTCCTGCTCCAGAATGTTAAGTCTCTGTTTGTTCACGGCCACACCCGCAGGGTCTAGACTTCCTGGCCCGCTGCAGGTGCCCGAACATTTTTGTTTCATTAAACACATTCCTCGGGAAGTCCCGTGTGTCTCCCTGCAGCTGACCAGTGTCTCTCCCGAGAGACCCTGGGGAGCCGGCGTCTCCGCTCAGGTCCTACCGTGGGTGTTGGCTTTTCTGATTTACAAGGTGTCTTTTCCCTCTTTACCTTGTTTGCTCCTTTTCGTATTCTTATTTTGTCATGCTTGCTTCTCTCTCTGCCCCTCCTCCACTCACACTCTGTCTCACTCTCTCAAAAATAAAGGTAAAAAAAAAAAGATAATTAAATACAAAAAAATCAGTGTGCTAATCCCTGGATTTTTTTTCCATCCAAACGCACCCGATATTACAGCGCGTGCCCTGTTATCTCCCCGTCAAACAACCCTGAGCCCCCCAGACACTCAGCATAGAGGGCGGGGTCCCCCGTCCACCCACCCAAGTGCTGAATCAGGACGACACAGGCTGGGGGTGCTGCCGGGGACCCCGGAGAGGCACCGCGGCGGGGTGTGGGGGCGACAGGAGGGCCACTGCGGCGGGGACCCGGGAGGCGCCCGCAGCTCGGACGGAAAGCCGAGGTGGTGGAGTGCAGCCTCGGCCTGGCTGATCCGGGAAGGAGCGAGGGCTTCGGGCCGCGGACGGCGCCGCCGCGCACTTCCTCCCGGAGCCCGGCCGGGCCAGGGCTGTATCTGCGCGAGCCCGTCCCGCCATCTCCATGGACCTAAACGGAGGCTGCACGGGGTTGGGGACGGGGACCAGCAAAGTCAGGCTGACCCCCGGCCGGTGTTGCCGTGAGGACCAAGCACCAACCTCTCAACAACACGCTGGCCAGCTGCCAAAGGGACACCGAGGATGCAGAGGGGTCAGCAAGGCCCGTGTGGCACAACATCTCCCGCCAGGAACACGGGCCACCTAGATTTGCTGAGGAAGCCCGACCAGATCGCTTTGAAGTGACGGGGACACGATCGGCCCGTCCCTACCCGTCAGGCTGCCTGGTGCCTCCAGGGGCCACAGTGGGGTTGCTGTCGGGGGGTGGGGGCCGCCTCAGTTCCCACACAGCTCCCCACATGCAGCAGGCCGGCCAGGGGACTCTGTGCGGGTTACTCAGCCATGGTTTGCCTCAGTTTCCCCATCTGTGAAATGCAGAGGACAGGTACCCCTCCATCACAGGGTCATGTGAGGCCCGGATGGGACAAAGCCGGTCAGGAACCTCACAGAGGTGCGGCTCATGCAAGATGCCGCCGGTGCTGCGGTGACCGTGACCCTTTCCCACGCCCGGCAGGGGCAGGGGCCGCCTCCCACGCCTCCTTGTCTGGGAAACAGGAAACAGTCCCTGAAGCTCCCTGCTCTCAGCCATCGGGCGCACGCAGGAATCGCCTCCGTGCCAGCTCCCAGGCCGGCCCATCACCCTGACCACAGTGATGGGCACTTGACCCAACCGGAGCCAGTGAGGTCTGATGAAAGCCCCCTGCCCAGGACAGAGACGCTTCCTCTTGCTTCTGTCGAGGCCACTAGAGGAGGTGTCCTCCTGTCCCTGCGTACAGTATCGGGAGGGGGGTGACTGTGGAGGCCGTGACAGGGTAGAAAGGTCTGGAGAGCTAGCGGCAGCCACTGAGACTCTAAGGAGGAAACCGACAGCAGGAAGGCAGAGTGAAGACACAGGGACACCTGCTCTTGGAGAGTAACACCAGGGTCCCTGGATCAAGCCTTGTCTGCACCCCGCTGACTGCAGTGTTAACCTCCAGCAACGTAACCTTTAACCTTTAACCACTCAGCCTGGAATTACCCGGTCAGCACTAGTGACGCCATCTGCCCACTCGACCCTTCTGCGCCCCATCGGAGGGCAGCCTTGCTGCAAAACACTGCGTGCTTCCTAATCACGTCCTCCTCCCGTTTCTGCCTTGAGAAACCTTCCACTTTTCCTCTCCGTTTCCACCTTTAAAAGCCCTCCACCTTGCACTTCTGCAGCTGGTTACACTTAACGGCTTGGCTTGCGTAAGGAAGCGCGGCCACAGCCAGGGCGGGTGGGCCTGCAGAGCCGGATGGGCCTGGAGGGCACAGCTCGGGCGGGGGGGGGGGGGGGGGGGGGGGGGGGGGGGGGGGGGGGGGGGGGGGGGGGGGGGGGGGGGGGGGGCAGGGTGACCCCCAGGGTAACAGCCCACCGCGGGGACCGACCACCTCCCCCCTGCGGGCAGCCCGCAGGGTTTCCCCGGCCCGAGGGCAGCAGCCACCAGCCCTGTCCTCTGCTCGGGCTGAGCCTTGCCCCGGGCCTAGATGCACTTGCTCCTGGCCTGTAGGTGGCCTTCTATGTCCTTCACCTGCGCTTGTCCGCGGCTGTCCTGACCATCTTGTTTCCTGGAACCCCAGCGGCCGACCCTGCACCAGAGGCTGCAAAGCTTTCTGGCTGTTGGCTTTTATGTTGGGTTTTTTTTTTATGTTTATTCATTTTGAGAGACAGAGCGTGAGCAGAGGAGGAGCAGAGAGAGGAGGCACAGAATCCGAAGCAGCTCCAGGCTCTGAGCTGTCAGCACAGAGCCCGACACGGGGCTCGAACTCACGAACTGTGAGATCACGACCTGAGCCGGAGTCGGATGTTTACCTGACCGAGCCCCCCGGGCGCCCCAATGTTGGCTTTTACCTTTAAGAAATGAATGGCCTTCTCGGACTCCAAATCTATGAACATTTTGATTGCCCTATTAGCATTTATGGGGGTTTTTAATGAGGGTTAGAAATATTTATATAGTCCTATATAACAACTAACGAGGAGTTACCCATATTTTCTAGAACTTTTAGGGTATTGTTTTACATTAAAATATGGAATCGCTCTGATATCTTTTTTCTGGCAGGGGAGCAGGGAGGGAGAGAGAATTTCAAGCAGGCTCCATGCTCAGCCCGGCTCAGGATCCACCTCAGGACGGTGAGATCCTGACCGGAGCGGAAGTCAGGAGTCCAGTCAATGTTCAACCTACTGAGCCTCTCAGGCGCCCGGATATGACGGGGCGGGGGGCGGGGGGGATCCGGTTTCCAAACGGTGCGGCTGTGGCTCAAACATCCCCTCCTCACACACCCACCTGCTGGTTTCTCAGGCCGCCCGATCCGTTACACACGCACACCGCCGCTGACGGGCCTCGGTCACTCCATTAGAATGTGATGCTGCTGTGTTTACAGCTTCCGAGACATGAGGTCAAATCTCCCGTTATTTTTCCCTTTCTCTATGTTCCTTATAGATCTTCGCGCCGATTTACACGTCCGAGGGGCTGAAAACCTTCCGTTTTGCATGTTCCTCGCTTGATGCAGCGGACAGATCTGACGGCATCTCTATGGTCTTCAAACCGCCGCTTCTCCTCCCAAGGAAATGCTGTTGTGCGGTGGGTCCTCCGGATTTTGTGCCTGTCACTAATGGGCTCTCCATCTGCTGTGGAGGCCGTTCTAGGCCATTCTCCAGGGCCTGTATCGATGTCACTGTACTTAAAGATTTTACAGTTTTCTAAGTTTATTGATTTTTTGAGAGAGAGAGAGAGAGAGAAGGAGGGCAGAGGGGCAGAGCCAGAGAGAGAGACAGACAGACAGAGCCAGAGAGAGAGAGAATCCCAAACAGGGTCTGTGCTCTCAGTGTGGAATCCAACTCAGGGCTCAATCTCGAGCCGAAATCAGGAGTCAGATGCTTACCTGACTGAGCCGCCCGGCCGCCCCTAAAGATTTTTTCATGTAATCGCTACTCCCAAAGTGGGGCTCAAAGTCAGAACCGCAAGGCCAAGAGTGGGTACTCTGCCGACTGAGCGGGCCACGCGCCCCTTGATGTCACTGTATTTAGAAAGTGCCTCAGGGGCGCCTCGTGGCTCAGTCGGTTAAGCGTCCGGCTTCGGCTCAGGTCATGATCTCACAGCTCATGGGTTCGGGCCCCGCGTGGGGCTCTGTGCTGACAGCTAGCTCAGAGCCTGGAGCCTGTTTCAGATTCTGTGTCTCCCTCTCTCTCTGACCCTTCCCTGTTCACGCTCTGTCTCTCTCTGTCTCCCAAAAATAAATAAATAAATAAAAGCATAAAAAATTTTTTTAAAAAGGAAGTGCTTCAGCAGTTATTAACAGACCTAAACCCTCCAGCCACAGACCACACCTGCTTTGCAAACCTCCCACCGACAGCCGGTACCTAGTGCCTCGTGGTCAATACAGGTTTGTTAAATCCATCGATTTAACAAAAAAGGGGGAGAAGCTCTGCCACCTGCAGATACGCCTCTGGCTCTGGCTCAGCGGCGGCCTTAAGCCGGCTATTTTTAAGAAGCTGCAGTCAGGAGAAGCTCTGAAAAACCAAGTAGAAATTACCCTTTCGTGAGAGGTATTTCCACATGAAAGGAAAGCTCCTTCACCAGGAAGAGGAGTGTGACTCAACTCTCCAGAAACCAGTCAGGGGAGAAGGCAGGACTGGAACCCGCACAACACCGTGGCCTTATTGGTGCTTTTCTGCTGACCCCCCACAGCCGAGCCCTCCCGCGGGGACGGGGGCGGCACCGCAGGTGCGGGCGGGGCCGCTGCGGGGTCACCGCACCTTCCCGGGTCTCTCCCTCCTGCGCAGGACGGATATATGCTCCTCAGCTTCTCTCTGAGATTCTCCCCGCGATCCGTCTCCTGTCACTTTGACCCTGAGGCCAGCGGAAGGACCCAGAAGGGTAGAGGGCACCCTTTCCTCCCCAGCCGCGGTCATCTCACTCAGGGAAGACGGTCTCGCTCTCTGCAAAGTGACACACAGAACAAACCGCATGGACGTCACTTCAGCGTGTGAGGCCCCGGGGCGTCTGCTCCCAGGCAGAACGCGGTCACTGCGCACATGCGCTACCTTCCCTTGTAGATAAGAATCCTTCGAGATTCCTTTTATCTTTTTTTCCAAAAAAATTCTTTTCACATTTATTTATTTTTGAGAGAGAGACACACACAGAGCGTGAGCAGGGAAGGGTCAGAGAGAGAGGAAGACACGGAATCTGAAGCAGCTCCAGGCTCTGAGTTGTCAGCACAGAGCCCGACATGGGGCTCGAACCCACGAACCGTGAGATCACGACCTGAGCTGAAGTTGGACACTCAACCGACTAACCCACCCGGGCGCCCCCTTCAAGATCCCTAAAATGCTGTAGAAAATTAACAAAGTCAGGATTTTAACTCCCAGAATCCAGAAGCTAATTCAGCAGGGCGTACACTTGACCCCCGGGTTCAGAGCGCGAGCCGGTGACCTTTGGTGTCCTCTAAGCCGCAGCAGGGGCTGGGACCGGAGCCCCCCAGCCCGGGCCCTTCCACTCGCTCCCACGCAGAGAATCCTGTCCGGCTCGGGACGGTCTGGCCAGGAGCGTGTCCCCCATGTGTGAGCAGACAGTGTCCCAAGAAATAAAACGGTGGACGGAAGAGCTGGGGGTGGGGGGCACACGATGAAGCCGAAACTTAGTGTCCCACAAACACCTTCCACCACAAGAGCCAAACCCGAAAGGCATCGCCACTGCGTGGACCTACCGCACGGACTCAGAGACGTTCCGAGTTTGGATCCGGACTCCCGAAATAAGGCAAATACCTCCATAAAGGTTTTCTTGGTTTCCCAGCGCATAAAACATTTATACTCACACTACGCCGGCGTCTAAGTGTGCAACAGCACCATGTCCAAAAGGAGTCAGCGTGCGTGCGTTAATTTTAAAATACCCTGTTGCTAAAGAACGCCAACCATCACCAAGCGTCAGCGAGTCACCGCCACCGGTCCACAGAGCACCAACAACCTGAACACCGGGGTCACCAACACGGGACCCAGAGACGCCGAGCGAACAGGCTCTGCTGGACACAAGCCGACAGCCTGCTGCCCCGAGCGCCACGGGCCCGGCCCTCGCAAGCCCGCCAAGCATGCCTGTACCTGCGGGGCGTCTGCAGAGGCCGAGGCGGCGGCCCGACGCAGGGCAGGGTCCTCTCTTCTTCTTTTGCTGGGAGGGTGATTAGCAGCCTCCAGCTCATCGGCTGTGCCGCCGGCCTCATCTACGCAAGCCTCTGAGGCACCTCCCTGTTGAAACACGACCCCCTTCAGACGGGGCAGGGGGACCACAGGCAGCGTGCGGGCAGAGCTCTAGCGGAGCCGGAGCTCAGGCCGAGGCGCGGACGCCCTCCCTCGAGGGCTCCCCAGCCCCACCAGCCGTCGGGGACCAGCAGGCGCACATCCTGGGGCAGGGGTAGGAAACCCAAGAAGGGCCCTGTGGACAGGCCTGAGAAAATCCAGGGGCGAGAACTGCCCCACGCCCGAGCTGGTGCCCCACGAGGAGGGCACACCCACCTTCCCAGGCATGTGAGCCCAGGCCCAGTTTCCCCCGAGCCTCCCTCCCCAGGCCCGGCCAGGTGCCCACCCCACAGACGGAGCTGTGGGCTCCTTCCTGGGAAGGCAGAGCCAGGCCAGGCGTCCGAGGCCTCCTGGGGCCTGGGGGCAGCTGCCAGCCCCTGTGGACGGCAGGGCCCAGGCAGCAGGGCTGGCGCTGACCAGAGGGCAACCCCCTCGCCCTCCCTCCAGCCTCCTCTTCTCTCAGGGGAGAGGCAGAGGGGCTCGCTAGGTGCCCCAGGCCACCGGCGGGCAGGGTAGTGCTGCTGTTCGGATGAGGAAGAGTCTGTGAGGACCTCGCAGGTAGGGCCGGGCCTCAGCCCAGCCCAGGGCATGGGGGCCCCTGGGCCTGCCAGGCACCCCACGCAGGGGGAAGGACAAGGGATAAAGGCCAAGAGCTTCTGGACCAAGTGCTGGGGAAGGCAGAGGATCCGTGTGGAAAAGAAGGGTTATTTCTGCAAGGGGGACCTGGAACGGGACCCATGGGGGAGCCGGATGGAGCCCGCAGGGGGCCCCTGGGGATCGAAGCCCAGTCCAGGCAGGGCCAGAAATCCAGGCCGCCTCCATCACCCCTCAGCGGGGAGCTGTAGGAGGGAGGCACTTTCGACCCAACTCAGCCTGGCTCTTCCACTAACCCCCCCCAGCTCCCCCCACCTCCTTGCCTCCCTCTCCTCCAGCCAGGGGAAGCCACCCCAGGGAGGGAACCATCCAACAACCCCTAGGAAGGAAGGGGCGGCCAGCCAAGGCATCCGGTTTGTCTGCGACAAAGGGCCACCAAAGGGAAGGCCTGGCAGAGACGGTCACCTGGCTGGCAGGTGTGGCGAGCACCCCCACTGTCCCCATTAACCACAACCCCCCCCCGCACCCCCCTCCCACGACGGCTGCATGAAGGACTCACTCCCTCGGCAGTAGGCTGAGCCGGCCGGCGGGCTCCCCTCCTAGCTGGGGGCCTGTCCCTCGGGTCCCTGGCAGAGCCCCTCCCCCACCAGCACCCCCTGGCTGCACACACAGGCCTGTTGTCCAGCACACGCCCTGGGGGGTTATGTAGGGTTGCCACGGGCTGGGGTACAGGCCCGAGCCCGCTGAGCGAATCAGCACACAACCCCGCCGGCCTCGGCCTGCTCGCTCCCCTCCAGCGTCCCTTTCCCGGGGGATCTTGTGGGGGGAGGGGATCCTG
>PISW01012486.1:0-32394 GCA_004023785.1 Mungos mungo | reverse complement strand
GATAGATAGATAGATAGATAGATAGATAGATAAATAGATAGATAGATAGATAGATACATAGATACATAGATAGATACATAGATGATAGCTATGATGGATTAATGGATGGATGGATGGATGGGTGGATAGGTGGATGGATGGATGGGTGGACGCATTGGTGGATGGATATGATGGATGGATGGGTGGATGGATGAAGAACACATGGTCCATCCACACAGTGAATTACGACACAACCTTGAAACGGAAGGCTGTTCTGCACCTGCTCTGACCCGGATGGACCTTGACGGCATGGTGCTCACTGACATAGACCAGACTCCAAAGCACAAACCCTGTGAGACCCCACACCTATGAGGTCCGTACAGGCGTTTCGTCCACAGAGACAGAGAGTAGAGGCTGGAGCCAGGGTCTAGGGGTGGGGAGGGGGAGTTCATGTTTAATGGGGACAGGATGTCAGTTTGGGGACATGGAACGTTCTGGAGATGGCGGGTGGGGGTGGTGACACAAGACTGTGAATGTGCTTGATGCTGCTGAGCCATGTGTTATGATTCCTGCATTATTTCACCTTCGAACTCCCCAAATGGGAGACCCACAGCCAGCGATGGGCCTCAGGGTGAATCCAAGATTCTCACACGGAATATGGAGGGAGGTTCGTGGGCAGGCCCAGGGGGCACGTGGTCCAAGCACATGCGTGTCCTGTGTGGATGTGAAGGAAATAGTTGGGGGTAAGCGGGACTTCCATCCCCAGGGACACAGAGGCCAAGACAGGAAGAGTTGCAAACGGGCGGCGGAGAATCTGATGCCCCCCATGAGCTTTTCATTTTGATTTTCCCGAGAAACTCACAGAGGGGAGGTTTCCGTGCAAAGAGCACACACCGCCTTCCAGGAGGAAGTGTGCAAAGTCCGGCAGGAGGCTAAGGTCGTGGGCAAATTTCAGAAACAAGCCAACGCGTCGTTTCCAAGCAGGTGGTCGGGCCCGGACAGAAAACCAGAGAGAAACAGCGTCCGCCACGCTCCCCTCCGCACCCCTGCCAGCAAGTTTTTGCAGGTGTGACCGGAGTTAAAATATGTAAGGGTACTTTCAATGTTGACGGGCAAATGTGACTGTCTCTCTTCCAAATACCCTGGACGACGTTGGGACAAGGACGCACGGTCACCGACTTGAGGGCTTTATTGAGTCGGAAAATCAATACGAGCAGGACACGGGCTGTAGAGACGGCAGTTGTTAGAATACTGGCGACATTATCCGTGCAGATTTGCAGGGTCAGGAAATGAGCCGACCGCGGGGGGCAGAGCCCGGCTGGGAGGCTCTCACAGGCCCTGTGCGCGCGCGCCCATCAAGGCCGAGCGAGGTTCCGCTTAGCGCAGCCTCTTGGGTCTGCGCATCTTCCTCCAGAACTTTCCACGGCCTTGAGGACCTCAAACTCGCCCCTTGTAGCTTTTTTTAATGGAAAGAAAATAATATTTATTCCCATGCATATCGTCTTCCAGCGTCTCCTTGAAATAATCCACGTGGCGTCCACACCAAAGGGACTATTCTACCGTGTGACGCCCGGTGGTGATGTGCGCATGCGCCATGTTGGTCCAGCATCACCCGACTCTGGTTGTGGACGGTCCGTCTCCCCCCAACAGACGGGCGTTTGGGCCGTTTGGACCTTTGAACTCTTGTGAGTCAGGCTTGAGTGCTCCTGGGTGGGCTCCCGGTTTCCATATGTTGGGGTGACAGTGCGGGTCTGGAGTTGCTGAAACCTCCATGTGCGTCCTGCAGGCAAGGTGAGCCCGAGGCGCATCTCCGCGTCTCCGCTGAGCCCTGAGGTCCCCGGTGGAGGCTGTGGACCCTGCAGGGGTGCCCGTGCCCGGCCGCAGGGAGAAGCCACGCGTCACAGACTCTGGTCACCCTCGTGGGGACCTGGGGTGCGGCCCGTGTGCCCCCCGCGAGCGCCCAGCACCCCCTTTGCCCTCAGGGAGGGAAAATATTTACAGGCACTTGGGATGGAGCGAACGTCAGGATTCTTTCGACGCCCCAAAACTGGAAAGTGCGTTTTCTTTTGAGCCTTGTCATTCCATCCTCCGCGCGCAGGGAGAGCGGCCTCCGGGCTCGGGCGCGTTTCTGAATTGCGTTCATAACGGTGTTTCCTGTGCAGACAGCTTCCTCCTGGATGCTCCGGCGGCAGAGACTCCATGGAGAGCCTGGTGAGGCTGGAGCCCATCACGCGTGGGAGGCCGCTCAGCTGGGTGACGAGGGCCTCCTGCCTCCCGAGGGGTCGGATGTGGTGTCCGTGCGGGGTCCCAGGAGGCTGGACGCGCCAGTCGGCTGGGGGTCGCTCTGGTGAGGGCGCAGGAGGACGTGCGCAGAGCAGAGGAGCCCCACGGGGCGGTGGGGGGCAGGGCACCAAAGCCGAGGTGTTACCGCTGCGGGTCGTGATTTTGCCTTTGAAATTATGACGGAAGCCCAGGCGCCTGGAAAGCTGGGCCAGGGACCCCGTGTGGCCCCCCAGACGGCAGGCTCCGGACGCTCCAGGACATCGCCGCCGCCAGCTGGTGGCGGCCCCATCTGCTCCCGGACGCCTGCTGCTCTGGTCACACAAACATTAGCCACAGATGCCTTTTCGTGCCGTTTCTTTGGACACCTTAGAACGTGTGCCTCGGAGCTGGGTGGTGCCGGCCCGAGTGCGCACGAGACCCCGAGTCCAGACGGCCCTCCTGCAGGGCAGTGCGTGACTTCCTGACGCGGGTCTGGATCTGTCTTCACCGTGCGTTTTCCGTCTGGGTTTGAGCCACACTTTGCTGTGTTCCCGGCGCACAAGGCTCTGCGTCCGCCTCCCAGAGGCTGTGAGAGGGGCGTCGGCGGGAACGCAGCGGCTGGAGGGGGGCCACCGCCCCAGGAGGACGTGTCCCTCTCGACTCCCGTGGCCTGGGAATCGGGGACGGTCGGAAAGATGCTGTTTGTGGGTGTGACCGAGTGACGGGTCTGGGCGCGAGCTCGTCCTGGGTGACGGTGGCCGTAAATGCACAGACAGTGTCCTCACAGGACCCAGAAGAGGAGAGAGACAGTCAGGCTCCGCGTGGAAGCCACATGTGATGCGTGTCAGCCTCACAAGACCCACGTCAGCCAGCGGCGCCTCGAATGCACACTTAAAAGGCCACTGTAATTACCCGCTTTGTCGTCTCTGAAGGCCACAAGGGAGGCGTGGGGGGGACCCGGAGAGGAGACACCGATTTCAGCCGTGTTGTTTTTCCAATTAAACGCTCCAGCGCGTGGCGGGGGGCGGAAAAGGACTTTCAAGAAGGCAAACTGGGAAGGAGGTTCCTTTGGTTGGCGACGGCGTCTCCGCATCGAGGCGAGTTCAAACGAATCCCGCTGTCACGCTGCTCCGTGGGGGAGGCTGCGGATCCCGGCTGCTGCTGATAAAGAGGAAGTCGCGGCCAGAGAGCGCGGAGCAGCGCGGGTTCCGGGGCCCCAAACAAAGAAAACCTTCTACAAGCCCCTGGTGCCTAATTTCGTTTGAGAAAATTAGATCCTCGGAGTTCTGCATACACTAACCGTATTACCCGGATGCAATTGGGTCTCGGTTGCTGGCGTGAGAGCATGCGGTTCCTTAATAAAAAGTGTCAGTTAAAATGAAAATACAGCTCGGGTAATTAAATTTAATTGGATCTTGTCACTTTAAATCCTCTGCGTTTTTGAGCGTTTTCTACAGAATTGCGGCTTCTCGGTTTGCTAATTCCTTTATTGCAGGCTGCCGCGGAGCCTGACCCTCCGCTAATGAACTGACACCCTGCTTCCGCGGGGGGGCTGTGAACCGAGGAGGTGATGCCACAGTAAGGGTTGCGGCGGCCGGAGGCCGGGAGGCAGGGGGCCGCCCGCTGGGGCTGGACTTACCTGGGGTGGGGGGCCTGGCTGCAGCCGGACGTGAAGTGACTAGTGTTTCAGGAGAAATCCTGGTCCTGGAAAATGTGTCATCCACAGACGCCACTGTATACACTGTAGCCAACTTGGGCGTCTATGCGCACACATGACTGTATACACTGTAGCCAACTCGGGCGCCACACCCACAGACACCACTGTATACATTGTAGCCACTTTGGGCCTCTATCTCCGGACATGACTGGATACAGTGTAACCACCGCACAGGCTAGCCGCCTGCCCAGAGCTACGTACTGAGCGTGCTCTGGCCGCTCTAACAAGTCTCTGGGGGCTGCGTGGCTAGAAACAACATAGATTCAGTATCTCTCAGAGCATTAGTTAGTATGGAGGTTGCAGGAATTGTGGGTATACTGGTGGGTGCGGTGCAAAAGGGCATGCAAACTAAAGTGTTCATCCAGTTGCCAGATGAGCCTGGGCTGCTGCTGTGCATGCGGGCTGCATGCCTGGTAGACGCTGCGTGCCGGCTCACACAGCCCATCCTCTCTCACCAAGAGAGGCCCATCTCCTTGCTATAGCTCCCCAGGTCCAGTGTCGGAGATAAGAAAGCTTAGCCTGTGGAAGAAAGGTGGAGGCGTACCGTGTGGGCCTGGGGTTGTAAAAATTAAAAGACCCCTGAGTGGGGTGTTGCATTGGTGTGTCTTGGAAAAGACTTTGTATATGTCTATAGTTAATGTTTTGTTTCTTTGTGAGGCCACACAGGCCGGGGAGGGACAGACAGAGGGGGACACAGGATCCACACGTGGGCTCAGCCCAGACCCAGATGCGGAGCTCAGACCCCCGAACCGCGAGATCATGACATGAGCGAAACTTAGACGCTTAACCGACGGACCCCCAGGCGCCCTGCAAATGTCTTTACAAAGGTGACGCTCAGCCTTCCGTTTTATTTATCTCAAATGGCCCCCTGGTGTCCGGGAAGTGCTGTTTCCGGTGATTTCCGTGCGGATGGTGAGCGGCAGCGGGGAAGGGGCAGGCGTGACTGTGGGCGCCTGTCCCTGCCGGAGGGGGCGTGCCTGGTGCACAGGTCCCGGGGGTGCTGGCCTCCTCTGGTGCTGCTGGCTCAGGTCCCCGGGCAGCCCTGTTCCCCCAGCCTCTGCAGGCCACGCCCACCTCCACACAGGTGAGGAATGATTGGACGGTGCAGGACGCACGACCCTGGGCCTGGGTCAAGGAGGAGGGACCTCACGCGGGCGAGTGGACCCGGCTCGTCCACGCCCTTACTGTTCATCGAATCAGGCTCCAAATCGTGGGGCCTTTGGAGGCGAAAAACACCGATTCCCAGGCAAGGTCTCATTTTGGGTGCACCTGGGCGGAGACGATCCTCTGCAAAGGGCCTGTGGATGCTGACGGTGGTGATCTCCGCCCCTGGGACCTGCCGTGTAGACTGTGGGGTCCGCTCCTCACATCAGCCTTCAGGCTATAAGCAGCCGCTGCCTCTTTGTTTAAATCCGTATTTGGTCACATCATGAAGGAGAAGGAAGGATGTCCCCAGCCTGCCGGTCCCAGACCTGTGAGAGCCCGAGTCGGAGGCCCCCGGGCCACCTGTCTGTCCCCCCTTCCTCCCAGATCCGCAGGCACAGGCTCAGGTGCTTCTCACAGCCCGCTGGGCGGCTCACGCAGCCCCGGCTAATGCACAGACGGCTTCAGGTTTAACCTTGCGAGTCCCGCTCCTGGACCCGAAATGATCAATCACTTTCATGACAAGCAGGAAAATAACTAGCAAATCTGAGGTGACACTGTTATCGTGAATTTAAATACAATTTCCTAAGTCAAACAAGGCTTATGGCGGAGGTTCGTAAAACAAAGTAAGAAATTAAGAGAAATCGACGCCGGACGGCAAAGGTCACCCAGATAGACTCGCCCGCGCTTCGATTCACACAAACGACCTTGTCTTCCTACGAAAACATGCCGCTGGCTTTGGGATCTGCGTCCGCGGGGGCATCTGGAAAAACACTCACGCATTTAAGTTTCAGGGCTTGAAAAACAAATTTAGGACGGAGTTTCTGGGTCCTGGGACCCTGGAAATTTTGTTTTTTTTTTTTTTAATGTATTTATTATTGAGAGAGAGAGAGAGCATGAGCATGAGCAGGGGAGGGGCAGGGACAGAGGGAGACACAGAGTCCGAAGCGGGGCTCGAACTGCATCCATCACAAGCTCCGCCAGGAGCCAACGCTCTGAGCCTTTAACCTCCTCCTGCAGATCCGACTTTGAGGAACGCGGACCCGCTTCCCACGGCCGGCCCGGCCCAACCCGGGAGCCAGACCCGCACTCCCGTCCAGCGGCCGTGGGGCAGCTGGGAGGTCCGGGTCCATCACGGGCTCAGGGTGCCGGGGCTGCAGGGACATAGGTCCGTTTTCCACAAGAACTCACGGTGCTGGGGACGCTGGGTGGTGTCCTGTTGTCAGTTCTGAGATCCATGAGTACGGAAGGTTCCGGAACCCTCCCTCCGCAGTGTTCTGGGGCTGCGCACATGGCCCCACATGTGCTCCCTGGCCCTCGGGGTCCTGGCGACCTCCCCCCCCCCCGCAAGGTGCAGGGTCCCCCGGAGCCCACCGGCGCTCACACACGCCCAGCCCCCCGGTCGACCCCCCCCATGCGCTTCCCCAGGCTTCCGTCTGCCATGGACGCGTCCACACACACATGGTTCCTGTGAGTCCCAGGGTCCTGGCTTCCCTGACACCGGGGGTCCTGGCTGTCCTGTGGGGGACGCACAGAAACCTGAGCGAGAGACAGCGAGGGTCCCGACAAACAGCTCGCTGGCCGGCTGTGCACCTGACCCGTGACCTGTGTGCTTAGGGGGGTGGCAGAGGCTTCTGGGCGGAGGGACACGTCATTGAGGGCACATGGGAGGGACGAGTCCGGAGGGATCTCGTTCTCTGTCGTTGGGAGAGCGTCCTGGTCTCACCAGATCACCAGGCAAGACCAGATGTGGGTCCACGGGCAGCTGTGAATGCACAAGCCGGGGGGGGGGGGGGGGACGCAGAACTTGGACCCTGAGTCGAGGGGGCAGGGAGCATGGGGGTGGACAGGAGCGGCAGCAGGTGCGGGAGAGACAGAGGGACCAGGCATCAGGGAGGGAGACAGAGCCCCTCCTACCCATGACCCGGGTCCCTGCTGCCCCCACGCTGGGCAAGGCCCCCTGGAGACAGAGCCCACCAGCATCCATGAGGATGTAGCCCTCGGTCCACAGATCAGAAAGATGAGTTCTAACACTTAGACAAATTAGAGTATCATCTTCTGGGAACAGAGAGGGGGAAAGTGGTGAGGAAATTCATCAAAATAAAGATGCCTGCGTAAGGTCGGTGTCTGTCCCTCATGGACACGCGTGCGTTTGATTGTCCAGCGCGCGGCCGGCCCTGGAGGGGCTCTGGGGGTTGGATGCACAGAGGGTGAGCCGGTGCCCACGCAATCCAGGGACAGAAGGTGCTCTGTGTTTTACGGACAACAGTAAATATGTCTGTCACAGGGATGAGACTCCGTCTGGAGAAGGTGGTGGAGGCTGTGCTGGAGGGTGAGGTCGCTGGATTCAGCTCTGAGCCTCCTAACCGGACTCTGCTGCCCGGCTGGTCGGTCACCCCACATGGGTCTCACCCTCCATTTCCGCAGAGTGAGGGCAATGCATGCGGGGCTGCTGTGAGGTGGGAATACGGCCGGGTCCGTGGAAAGACTGGGATCAGCAGGAGACACGGGGTGAAGGGTCAGGAAGCATCACTACTTATTCCATTGATGGGAGTTTGCTAGAGCAGCCGTGAACAAGTGACCACACACTGGGCAGCTTAGAGGAACAGAAATTCATTCTATCCTGCCCCAGCTCTGGAGACCAGAAGTCTGAGATCCATAGGAGGCAGGACCCCTGAGATCCAGGGGAGGGCCCCTGAGATCCAGGCAGGGCAGGACCACTGAGATCCAGCCAGGGCCCCTGAGATCCAGGCAGGACCCCTGAGACCCAGGCAGGACCCCTGAGATCCAGGCAGGACCCCTGAGTTCCAGGCAGGACCCCTGAGATCCAGGCAGGACCCCTGAGATCCAGGAGGGTCAGGACCCCTGAGATCCAGGCAGGGCAGGGCTGTGCTCCCTCCAGAGGTTCCAGGGGAGGGTCCTTCCTGCCTCTTCCAGCTTCTGGGGCTCCAGGCATCCCTGGGCTTGTGTCCCCGTCACTCCTGTCGCTGCCTCTGTCTTCAAGTTGCTTCTCCTCTATGTCTGTGTCTACTCTTGTCTCTGACAAGGACACCTGTCATTGCATTCAGGGCCACCCTAATCCAAGATCGGCCCCTCTCAGATCCTTCACTCACTCACATCTGCACAGACCCTGTTTCCGAATACGGTTGCATCCGTTTTCATGTAGCTTCTCCTCTGGGTCCGTGTCTCCTCTTCTGTCTTTTATAAGGACGCCTGTCATTGGATTTAGGGCCACCCTCATTCCAGACGAGCGGATTTTAACTCAGTTGCATCTGCAAAGATCGTATTTCCTAATACTGTGACGTCCTAAGGTTTTGCATGGGTGTTACTTTGGGGGATACTTTGCAGCCGCGTGAGGCAGCCCATGTCAGTTCTTGTGTGGATGGAGGTGCGGTTTGTTCAAGGAGAAGACGCAGAAACCAATGAAGGACCCCTGCACGGATGGACGGCGGCCACGGGACGCCCCTGACTGGTTGCAGCTCCCCGGCATGAGGGAGGCTGACTACAGATCCCAAAGGGACC
Source organism: Mungos mungo (assembly GCA_004023785.1). NCBI lineage: Eukaryota > Metazoa > Chordata > Mammalia > Carnivora > Herpestidae > Mungos > Mungos mungo. The sequence continues at coordinate 23,771 of PISW01012486.1, read as the reverse complement.
TCCAGCCCTAGGATTCCACACAGTCCCCATCATTTTTCCGCTTCCTATGCACCCAAGACTCTACAGTACAGGAATAGAAAGTCTTCCACAAATTAGGAGAATTACTTCAAAAGGTCAGAAGCTAAGCTTACAAAGGGGTTGTTACGAACTCAACAGCAAAGAGACAAACAACCCAATTAGAGAGGGGGTGGAGGGGAGGAGAGACGCTGCTCGGAAGGAGACACACAGATGGCCAACACGCGAGAGAGGATGTGCTCCGTGTCACCCCTCGGCCGGGACATGGAGCTCGGGAGGAGAGTGAGAACCTGTTTACAGCCCACGGGGGACCGTAGTGTGATGACAGTCGTCACGGTTGTGCGAGTAGTCCTAGTGGATGGACAGATGGATGGATGGATGGGTAGATGGATGGACAGACAGATGGATGGATGGATGGATGGATGGGTAGACATGTGGACAGATGGTTGGGTAGATTTGATAGATGAATGGAAGCGTGGATAGACAGATGGATGGAAGAATGGAAGGGTGGGTGGATGGGTGGACAGATGGACACATGGGTAAATGGATTCATGGATGGATGGATGGATGGATGGATGGATGGATGGATGGATTCATGGATGGATGGACAGATGGATGGACGGATGGATGGACGGATGGATGGATGGATGGATGGACGGACGGATGGATGGATGGATGGATGGACGGACGGATGGATGGATAGATAGATGGGTGGATGGATGGACAGACGGACAGAAAGATGGATGGATATGATAGATGAATGGATGGGAAGATAGTTGGATGGATGGACAGCTGGATGGATATGATGAATGGAATGATGGATGGATGGATGGACGGACAGATGGATGGACAGATGAACGGGTGGACGGGTAGAATGGGGTCCACATGTATTGGGGACTATTACTTGGTCATGAAAAGGAGCAGAGCTCTGACGTGTGCTCCCATGTGGATGGACCTCAGACACACGACACTCAAGGAGAGAGGCAGACTCCAAAGGCAATGTATGTGCAACTCTGTTTGTCCAAAATGCCCCAAAGATGCACATCTACACAGACAGAACGTGGATTTCTGGTCACCTCGGCCGGGGGAAGGGGAATAGGCAGGTGACATTTCATGGGGACGGGGTGTCTTGTGATGGGGGGAGAATACTGGGATCCAGATGGCGCTGGGGGTTGGGCAAGGCGCTGATGAAGCCTTACATTTTCTGAGTTTCACCGTGATAAGCAAGGAGTTCTGAAGAGATTACAATGAGAACATTGCCGTCCGCACAGAAGGAAACATGCACCAAAGCCCGTCACCCACCGCACCCCGTATTCGAAGTTTCTGGGATCCTCTTGGGGGTGCCTTCCTGGCATCTGCGCTCCGGGCGGGTGTGTGACCCAGCCAGGTGTGACCGGCGTGTCCTCGCGGTGTCCTGCCCGTCCCCATCGACACCACCATGCCCCATGCATTCGGCTGCTGGAGGAATCCTTCTGCTCCCGCGTTGGCATTTCTTTCCCCAAAACCCCTCCCCGAAGGGGGGATGGAGATGCTCGTATCTTAGGACAGATAACGCTGCCCAATGCCTCTGAAAGGTGTCACAGCTCCTTCCGTCACGGCTGCTGAATTATTCACAAGGAACTCGGAGGGTCCCCGGTCCCTGCGTATGAGGCGGGCGCTGGGCTCCCTCGGAATGTTGGAGGGGGTCTCCTGCGCTGGACCTTGTTCGGGGACGCCTGGGGGTGTCCAGAGCCTTCTGGGGGGAGCATGTCTTTCCAATAACCACATGGGACTTCTAATTGTGTAAAATCAAGTGCATGATCAGGGCTGTTGGCCACGGGATGTTTTCACGTTCACAGCGACTCCGGGGTGCCCTCCGTTCTAGACACAGAGGACGCGTCTGTCCCTTGGTGACGTGAGTCCACAGATCCGCCCGTGGCGCGCGCGTGTCCCCGGCTCTCAGGTGCAGGTGTGCGCGCCCCAGGGACGCGGCGGCCACCGCGCGCCCCGGGATGGGGGACGCAGGCCTCCCTCCCCCCGGGACGGGGACCCGCGGCTGATCGGGATGCAGGCGAGGCACCTGGTGCGGCGCATCGCCGTTCAATCCATTACCGCGCGCGCGGCCCGCGCCGCATCCCCCTGACTTCTAATTTGACAATGACAAAGGGCTTCTCCGCGATTTTAAATTTCATAATTTTAATCTGTCAAGCCTGACATTTAATTAGTGCCCTTTGTAACCCGTCGCCACGCGCGCCCAGGGCTCTGCGGCTTTTCCTTCGGAGGGAAGAAAGAAAACGTTCCTCCGCCCCCGTGAAGACTGGATTAATGTGTGCGTAACCGCCCGGCGAGAGCAGCGCGGCCGCGGCGCTCAGTTAGCCCCGAATCCAGACGGATGAGGTGAATCATATTTTAAGTGCGGCTTTATCGTGTTCACCCTGATGGAGCAGGGGTGCGGCCCCACCCGCAGCGCGAGGGCCCGGGGCAGGCCCGTGACGGGAGGCCAGTGCGCGCAGTGTCGCGTGCTTGGTGCGCTGGTTACGATCCCGCTGGTGCTGGGTCACCGTGGCTGGGTGTGCGCACAAGGCAAGGGAGGCAAGCGGGGATGGAGAGGCGACGCAGAGGACCTGCTGGGGGCAGCCGGCTGTCACCCGGGCATCTTCTGGGTGGACTGGGGGGGACCCTGTGCCAGGATCTGCCTTCACAGACCCCCACGTGGGGCCACCTGGACCGAGCTGGGGGGACTCGGTGTTTCTCTCCTGATCCAGACCCTCCTTCCCTCAGACTTTGCCCCTGACCTCCCCTTCCTGACAGACGCCCCGGAAGGCGTTCAGACTCCCTCCCGGGGTCCCCGCAGTCGCCTGGACAGGACAGCGTTCGGCCAGAGACCTCCCGGCTTCAGGGCTGGAGACTCAGCAGCACAGACTCATTCATTCCTGCGGGCATTCATTCATTCATTCATTCCGGAGACGGCAATTCCCAGGCCCCAAGGGACGCACCCGGTCAGATGCTCCGTTCTGGCGATTATTTCCCCAAGAGGCACACGCTGTACGGGGACGTGCTGGGCTTTGTGGGAGAGACGGGCCTTCCGTGAGGAGGTGAGGGCGCTCTGACTTGACTACCTTGCTCAGCGTCTCTCTCTCTCTCTCTCTCTCTGAAAAATAAACACTTAAATTTTAAAAAGGGTGCCCGGGGGCCGCCATTGCTGAAATCTTTTTCTTTATACTTGTTTAATTTTTTTAATGTTTTATTTATTCTTGACAGAGAGAGAGACAGAGAGACAGAGAGAGAGAGACAGAGACAGCATGAGCAGGAGAAGGGCAGAGAGAGAGGGACACAGAATCTGAAGCGGTTCCAGGCTCCGAGCTGTCAGCACAGAGCCCGACGCGGGGCTCGAACCCACGAACTGGGAGGTCATGACCTGAGCCAAAGTCGGACGCTCAATTGACTGAGCCACCCAGGCGCCCCAACATTTATTTATTTTAGACAGAGGGAGAGACAGAACATGAATAGAAGGACAGACAGAGACGGAGACACAGAACCCGAAGCAGCTCCAGGGTCCGTGCTGTCAGCACAGAGCCGGACGCGGGGCTTGACCCCATGATGCATGACCTCATGACCTGAGCTGAAGTCAGACACTCAACCGACTGAGCCCCCAGGCGCCCGACATCTGTTTCTAATTGGGATTATTTCGCAGCGCACCCCCTTCCACCCCACCACCCTCGCTGCCGTGTCCCTGCGTCCCGCACCACGTGGGTTTTCAAAGGGCTCAGAGATGCTCTTGGACCCTGACGACCCCCCGAGTGGCCCGCACGTCACCGTCGGGCCTCAGTGTCACTGCAGAACCGCGTGTGCCCCTGAGCCGTGCCGTTCCCGCCGGCTGCAAAGGCACTGACGAAGCCCGGGGCTTCGAGGGCACGGCGGCGCGGAGAGGGGTTCGCAAACTTGGGGATTTGTCCCTGCCTCTCGCGTCTCGCGGTGCGTGGAGAGGCATTTAATCAACCTTATTTGGCGAGGACGATTTTCTAAAGCGGCAGGTTCACCTCCCCAGTGAGCGCACAGGCGGCTTAATTGCCGCTGAGCAGACACGCATTATGCATGTTGCGTGCCCGGGTTTCGCAGCTCAGGTGTGGTTCCGAGAGCAAACAGGCACGACTCCGGGGCACAAATCTCTGAAGCGGTGCCCCCGACTCGGCGCTCACGAGTGTCCCGTTAGCGGGATCTCAGCACACCCCTGCATTAAATCTTCGAACAATCCATGCAGCGGCAAAGAACAGAGAAACAATCACGACATGGTTTTTCCTTTTGAGCATAAATCAGGGGCTTTCCTGCAAACGGTCTTGGCCTGAGCCGAGGGGCAGGTGGCCCCCGCAGAGCTGTCCCCCCTGTGCCGTCTTGTTTCCAGAGACCCGAAGAGACCGTGGGTCCAGGCGACCGTCATTTGCAAATCAAATGAAGTGACTCCTTTGAGTGAGGAGGGGATGGATTCTGTGATCTGTGGTCCAATGGACTTGTCGCCTGTGCTCCTGAAAACCACTATGGGAAGGGACAGGACACTGCACACGGCATGCATCATGGCGGTCAAGAATGGCGCCCCTGGGGCACCTGGGGGGCTCATTCAGTTGAGCGTCCGACTTCAGCTCAGGTCATGATCTCTCGGTTCATAGGTTCAAGCCCCACGTCGGGCTCTGTGCTGACAGCTCAGAGCCTGGAGCTGCTTCCGATTCTGTGTCTCCCTCTCTCTCTGCCCCTCCCCTGCTCACACTCTCTCTGTCTCTCTCTCACTCTCCTGAAAAAGTAAAGAAACAGTAAAAATTTTTGAAAAGATGTGTGCCGCTGCCACAAACCAGGAAGATGTCCTCCTACGTCATTATCCAAAAAAGCGGTGCATTAGTCTGTCCCAAGATGTTGTAACGAAACACCGGAGACTGAACAGCACATGGTGTGTGGTTAGGTTACTGCTGTGGATTCTTCCGGGCTTGGCTTCTGGATGTTTCCCAAGTGGCAGAAAGAGAGAGACAGAGAGAGAGAGAGAGAGAGAGACTGAGTATATGATTTTGGGTGTCTCTCCTTGTAAAAACACCAATCCCATCATGGGGACCCCCCCCTTCTGAGCTCATCTAACGGTAATTACCTCCACCGTCAAATATCATCCCACTGGGTGGGGGAGGAGAGGGCTTCCACGTGTGAATCTGGGGGAGGGGGCACAAGTCTTCAATCCCCCCACCTTCCTTTCTGTTCTTGAATGTCACCTTTATAAAACTGTCCACACATAGGTCTGCCCGTGAGTCCACCCTGGTGCCAATGCCCTTTGAATGTGACTAATATGCCTTGTTTAAAAAATCAATTCCTGATATCTACAAGAATAAGTTTTTCTCTCTGCTTCTTTGAGAGGAACTTAGCTAGTCACAGCTTTCAGGGTATTCAGATAAATTTCGGAATATGCTTGTTAATTCTCAAAAAGGAGAAATTGGGGTTTTGGTTAGTGATCATTAAATTTATAGATCATCTGGGGACAATTGACATGTTTGTGATACCAGACATTACTCTCCACGAAGGCAGCAAATTCCTCCGATTATGTATGTCATCACTATTCCTTGCAATAATATTTTCTAGTGTTCTGGGTAGAAATCTTCCAAATATTATGCTAGACTTGCTCCTACTACTTGATCTTTCTATGAAAAAGGAAATTATAAAATTTTATGTTTTAAAAGTGCTTTTTGCTCATTGGTTTTGGCTGATAGTAGAAATACAGTTGATTTTTATATTGATCTAATATACAGAAGACCTGTTGAGCACATCATCAATTCTAACAGTTTACTTATAAAATAACCTGGACATTTTGCTTATAAACAATGATAATTACCTTCTTTCTTTCCTTCCACTTTTTTCTTGTCTTATTGCATTGGCTAGAAACGCCATCCATTTTTTTTCTTGTCTTATTGCACAGGCTACAAACTCCAGTACAAGATTTAACGGAACTTTTTACACTGGGTGTCTTTGTCTCCTTCCCAATATCAGTTTAAACCTATTTTATTTCATATGCTGCAAGTCATTTTCAAAAGCATGCAATTTTGTCAAAATTTGTCCCTCGCTTTTCGTCATTTATTGAAATGAACTTCTGTTTTGTCCCCTCTCCTCTATTCTGTTTACGTGATGAATTCCACTGCCTTTCCCCCCAAAGGCTTAATAAAATTTGCATTGTGGGAATAAACAGAGTTTGCTATCCCTTCGCTTTTTCATTAAAAAAAAGTTTACAGATATTTCTAGACTTAATTTCGTAATGTTTTAGTTTTTGTGCATAAATGATTGATCTGCAAGTTTCTGTTTAATAATTCCCTGGTTTGACCTCATAAACAAGAGTTCAGGAAGTGTGCCATCTTCTTGTAGATTCTGGAAGGCTCTGGGCAAAGTTGGCATTGTCTTCTTAGTTAAGCACTTGTTAAATATACTAACAAAGGGATCTGAACCTGGAAATTTCCTTGTGACAAAAATTTAAGTTACACAGTACATGTCTTTAATTCATATTTTTATCTCAAAAAACATGTTCATTTTATTTATGTATGAAAATTTGGCATAACTTTAAAAAGATTCTTATTTTTAAAAATATGTAAAGAATATGTTGTAGTCATGTTCTTCTTCCGATATTCTTTTTTAATGTCTATTCTTTTATTTTTTCTTGGTAAATCTTGCAGGGGTATATAATTTTCATCAGCCTTTCACACAACCAGTTTTGGTCCTGTTTATTTTCTCTATGTTATGTTTATTATGTAATCCATTAATTTCTGTTGTTTCCTTGGATTTAATTGTTTTTCTGACTTCCTGAGATAGGTTCTTAACTTAATGATTTTCAGTCTTTTTACTTTTTTTTTTTTAAAGAAAAACTTAAGGGCTGTAAATTCTCCGATACAACTCTGCTTAAGCTTCTCTTAAGCTTTAATAGGTAATAGTTTTAATAGCATTCAGATCAAAATAGTTTTTAATGCTGATTTTGACTTTCTCTTTGCATCTTCGGTTATTTGGAAGTGCTGTGCTCAATTTTCAAAGCTATGGGATTTTCCAGGTACCTTTTTTGTTATTGATTTACAGCTGAATTGCCAAGGAACTAGGAAATGTACTTTAGTATTTCAATATCTGATGTTTATAGTAATTTGCTTAATGGTCCAGTGTATGGTTAAAGCTTATAAATGTTTCTGGGTGCTTAAAAAGGGAAAGTATTCTGTAGTTATTAAATACAGAGCTATAAATCTACCCACTAGGCAAACACAGGATAGGATGTGTGTACAAAATCTAAATCTTAAAGGTACACTGAGTGTTGGCATGTTTGTTCTATCTTCTAGTAAGAAAGTATGTTAAAATGTGCTACCAAAATTGTGGACTTGTTTGTTTTTGTCTTACTAATTTTTGCTTTATCTATTCTGAATCTTTGTTATTCAGTGCATAAAAGTTTATAATTGTCTTCTATTCTTGGTGAATTGAGTGTGTTTTCATGAAAACGTTTTTCTCTTTCTCTTTAGTATTTATTTTTAGTAAGTTCTCCTTTGATCCTAGCATAACCTCATTAGTTTTTTAGGCTAATATTTGCATGATTCAGTAAATTTTCATTTTCTATGTAAAGTCCCTATCCATAACAAATTGGTAGATATGGAACCACGGGAAATACAAGGTTAGGCTCCTGTGAGCCTCTGGTTACAACATTTTCATCAACGGGTCGAAACACAACTGTTTGTGCATTTGTGTTTAAACACACTTAATGAGCTTCTGTTGTTGATGCATGGGCATTAACCGATGGGCAACGGCACAGAAGCCGTGCTCGGATGGAGCTCATAAGGACACCCATTTCCTCGGAAGGCACATCCAGGCCTCCCTTTAAACAGCAAAATCGCCAAGGAAAAAAAAAACTCAAAATGCAAAAGCCATGGCGCTGACTAGACCATGGAACGGACACTTGTTTACAGGGTGACAGCTGAGAAAGAAGGCAGAACGGAGACCTGCTTGTCATCAGTGGGGAGTCGGGGTGCTGCGTGACTCAAATTCTCCACCGCATGGTGCACGTGCACAAATAAACAGAGCGATTTTGGAATTACCAATACATTTTGAGCATAGAATATTATATAATTAAGTATATATATAAAATATATAAATATATGTGTGTGTATATAAATCAATATATATTTGGAATTTCCAGTAAATTTTGAGTAAATTATATTGCATATTATACAATTAAGTATATGTAATATACATATATACACTTGTATATTATATAGACTTATGTAATAAGTATATTATGAGTAAATTGTATCGATTTTGGAATTACAAATAAATTTTACGAATAGGTGAATTTGCACATACAGAATATGTTAGCAGTAAGGATACTCTATATGGTTTTTTTTAAAACTCTTTATGTTCACAGTTCTTTTCTTATATTTCAGATGCTTCTCTTTAGGCAGGAATAGTATGGTGTTGTTTAAATCTCGTTTGAGGATCTCTGTTTTTTAATGGGAGCATTTAGCCAGATTACATTGACTATAATTATTGATATTTTTGAGTTAAAATCCATCATCTTACTCAGTAGCAAAAGCACTGGAGGGAAAGAGATGCGGCTTAAAAATAGGACATGAAAAGGACGTGGAAGATTCTTTTTTTTTTAACTAAAAAAAATTTTAGTGTTTATTTTTTGAGAGAGAGAGAGAGAGAGACCATTAGTGGGGGAGGTACAGAGAGACAGGGAGACACAGAATCGGAAACAGGCTCCAGGATCTGAGCTGTCAGCACAGAGCCCAACATGGGGCTCGAACCCACAAGTTTTGAGATCATGACCTGAGCCGAAGTCAGAAGCTCAACTGACTGAGCCCCCCAGGCGCCCCAGGACATGGAACATTCTGGTTGAGGCCATATGTCACTGTGTGTGTACATGTATGGGTGTGCCCGTGAATGTGCAAGATGTGCCTCCGTGCATAGCGTGTGCATGCATGTGTGCAGGTGTGGGAGGTGCGTGTGCACCCAGGCGTGCTGTGTGAGGGCGCCTGTGCGTGTGCATGCGTCAGCCGTTTGCCCACAACTCTGAAGGGACCTCGGTCCGCAATATGGGCCGGAAACTGGAGGGTGAGAAGGTGCTGCCGGCCGCGAAGCCCCTTTTGGAATCCTCTGCACGCGGAGAGTATCTGGAGGTGCTCCGCCCCCAGGACCAGAACCCCCCAGGCAGCGCCAGGTAGGAGAGGATGTGACGTCTGCCTTCAAATATTTGAAAGTCTGCCACGCCCAAGAGCCGTCGGATCTGCTCGTCGTGGCCCAAGGCGCCGGATGAGCAACGAGGCACCCGGGAGACCGATTTCAGGTCCGTGCCAAGGAGGGATGGCTAAACGCCAGAGCCAACGAGAGCAGGATTGCTTCTTAGTGAGGGGGTGAGTTTCCCGTCATTGGACGTATCCAAGCAGAGCCTGGAGTCCCACTCAGGGGAAACGGAAGACACTTCCACAGTCAGGACAGAGGCTCAACCTCAAGACCCTGTGGGTCCCTTGGGGATCTGGAACCCGGGAGCACTCAGTTTGTGGGGTGCCCGCCAGCTTCCTCTCTTCGGCACCCAGGATGCGAAATTCAGCACTTAGCACTTGAAAGGGCTGCTTTAGATCTTTTTTTTGGGGCCACGGAATGTCTGCAGCGAGAAGCGCAGGCTCATCATCCGGGCAGACTTGCCAAATTCCTCCAGAAATGACGGATTGTGCAATATTCCCTTCGTCTCAAGGCTCACATGATACATAATTTGTCCCCAAAGGAAACAGAAGGGTTTGTAACGACGCAAGAGACACTAATCCTCACAGTAAAAAAGAAAAAAAAAAAAAAAAAAGACAGAAAGCAAAGAAACTCTTCCAAACCCCTGATACATTGGCTTTTCTTTTCTTACAACAAACTCCTAAGTTTAGTCCAGAATAAGCAAGACATTTTGTTTGCAACGTCTGCATCTCTTCTGCGGAGTCCGCAGCCTGGAATTCGGAATGCAGCAGCGGGGCTGGCGTGGGACCTGGCCGGACACTGTCTCCGGCGGGACTGGGAAGGGGCGTTTCTGATGGTTTCCCACCGTCGCCGGCTCCCTGAGGTTTGGGGAAACGGAGGGCAGCTTCCGAACGTGGCTGAGGATGGAGGAGAGGTCATCACGGTCGCTGGGTGAGGGGGGACCCCTCGTTGTCTTCTTTTGTTATGGTTCTTTCCAAGCGTCAGTTACTTACAAGGAAGCTGGTTCCATTTTAATTTTTATTTTGTATACATTACAATGTATTTGTATACATTTTATTTTGTATACATTTTGTATTACATTATTTTAATTTACTTTACATTTTATTTTACTTTATTTTACATTGTTTTACTTTACCTTTTATTTTGCATTATTTTATTTTACATTATTTTACCTTATTTTATTTTGTTATTTTACTTTATATTTTATTTTACCTTATTTTATTTTATAGTATTTTATGTTACTTTTCATTTTATTTTACGTTATTTTACATTATTTTTCTTTATTTTACGTTGTTTTGCTTTACATTTTATTTTACCTTATTTTATTTTACTTTTTTATTTTACATTATATATTATTTTATTTTACCTTATTTAACCTTATTTTATTTTACATTGTTTTACTTTACATTTTATTTTACCTTATTTTAATTTACATTATTTTGTTACTTTACGTTTTATTATACCTTATTTTACATTATTTTTCTTTACTTTACATTGTTTTACTTCACATTTTATTCTCCCTTAATTTTACTTTTTTATTTTACATTATATATTACTTTATTTTATTTTACATTATTTTACCTTATTTTATACCACATTGTTTGACTTTACATTTTATTTAACCTTATTTTATTTTACATTATTTTGTTACTTTACATTTTATTATACCTTATTTTACGATATTTTTCTTTATTTTACATTGTTTGTGTTTACATTTTGTTTTACCTTATTTTATTTTACATTATATTTTACTTTATTTTACATCATTTTATTTACATTTCATTGTACTTTACATTTCGTTTTACTTTACATTTTATTTTACTTTATTTTACATTATTTTGTTTTTATTTTACCTTGTTCTACTTTACATTTTATTTTACGTTACTTGATTATATTTTGCATTATTTTACTTTGCTTTACTGATTTTTGCTTTTTTCATTAACTTTTCCACTGGAGTCGCAGAGTCCTTGATGGACGGGCTTAGGTCGGTTCATTTTGCAGGAGGCGGTGACTCGGTCGTGACGAGGGCATCGATCCGAGAACACCTGTCCCCGTGGGTCTGCGTGTCCTCGCGCTGCGCTCCGGCGTCGCACGCCCGCACCTGCCACCAGCGGGCAGGGGCCTGAGCACGTGACCGTGACCTCGCACGGAGCCGTCCGCAGGCCGGCGCGGGGGCGGCCGACGCCCCGCATCTCCCGCGCGCCCGCATCCTGACGGTTCGCGGTCCGGGCCGCGCGGCCCCGCGGGCCGTGGTTCATCGACAGGCCGGGCGCGGGGCAGGTGCAGACGCCGAGGCGCCGCCGCTGCCATGCCGCACGCGGAGCACCCCCTCCTCAGCTTCCCGCGGAGGCCAACGCGCCCCGACTCTTACCGACGGTTCTGCCTGAACCCATCCTGGCCCCAAAGTAACGTTTCCGCCTGGGTTTTCTGGGGGCGCCCGTGTGACCCGGGCGCGTCCCCCTTGCAGAGCCGCGCGTGCCCTGCGCGGCCTCCGGTGCTCGCGGACGTGCCGTGGGGCTGGAGCGTCCCCCGGCTTCTCTGCCCGCGTCCACACGTCCCCCGGTACCGGGCCCGTCACGCCGGACTCACGGCCGCATCGGAAGTCCACACTCGCCACGTTCCCGGCGCTCTGGGGTCGGAGTCGCGGCAGCGGGGGTCGGAGAGGATGCGAGCTCGGGGCGGAAGTGGTCTGCGGCGTGGACCCCAGCTGCGCGGCGGGGACCGCCCCCTCCCGGAAGCAGCCTCCCGGAAGCAGCCTCCCGAAAACAGGCTCCCGGAAGCAGCCTCCCGGAAGCAGCCTCCCAGGAGCAGCCTCCCAGAAATAGCCTCCCGGAAGCAGCCTCCTGTAAATAGACTCCTGGAAACAGCCTCCCGGAAGCAGCCTACCGGAAACAGCTTCCCGAAAGCATACTCCCGGAAACAGCCTTCTGGAAACACCCTCCCGGAAACAGCTTCCCGGAAGCAGCCTCCCGGAAGCAGCCTGCCGGAAACACGCTCCTGGAAATATCCTCCAGGAAGCAGCCTCCCGCAGACTCCCAGAAAGAGCTTCCCGGAAGCAGCCTCCCGGAAACAGCCTCCCGGAAACAGTCTCCCGGAAACACCCTCCCGCTAACACTGACCACCTGGCACCCCTGACATCCAAACTTGCAGTGAGCTCTCCACCCAACATGTGGGGCTAACCGACAGCCCCGAGATCGGGACCCACAGGCCCCCGAGACCGAGCCAGCCAGACCTCCGGTAGATCGTCCACGTGCATGTCTGTATCTACTCGTACCTACTCGATTCGTGTTTTACATCTGTTAATAGAGGTGGTGTTTCTGTGGACTATACGGATTTCACACGCATGATGTATGGAGAATATGCACGGATGTATTTTTTGTATGCATAAGGCATATATACACGCATAGAGCTTTATGTGTCTACACATAAATACCTCCTGTATGCATAAGGCATGTATACATGCATAGATCTATATATACATAGATATCCTTTGTATGCATACGGCGTATATACATGCGCAAATCTTCATATACACACACATATTTCTTTTTACACACATATGTCTGGAGCAAGCTTTAGTTTAAAAATGACGCGTGGAAACTCTTCTAGTCAAAACTTGAGTTTTTATTTTTTCTTTCTCCCTACTTGGGCTCCCTGTGTTTAAATAACAGGGTCTCTAAGTAGTTATTTTTGAAACATTGCGGTTCATGTAATTTGTAATACACGCTGAGTTTGGAGGGTAGGTGACATATTTTCCCTAGAATGCCTTGCCCCTCGGTGCCTTCCCCTGGGTAGAGGTTTAATAAATATCGCAGGAGAGAGAGAGGGAGGAGGGGGGCCCTCGGGGGTGTGATTATTACCGTGTGTTTATGCAGCTTGCTAATTTTAAGGAACCGGCGCGTTCATTTATAACGGGCTGCCCGGGGAAGAAGAAGTGGGGATTTGTCATGCTGCGCACTTCCCACCGCGCGGCTGCGTGTTTCACATACAAGTCTAACCAAGATCTCCAAAAGGCATTTGAAAAATGTCTACATGTGTATAAACCCTTAATTTCCTCGTGCTTGGACAGCTCAAAAATAGATGAATGGATTTCTGAAACTTTCCCAGAAAATCCCTTTTGGGCCAAAACTAACATTCGGCGCAGAAAATAATGGGTGAGCATAAAATACTGAAAGAAGGGGTTTACAGGAAAATTATAATTTCAGCCTGAAGAATGGCCTTGTTATAAGACCCTGAAAGTCATCATTCAGCCCGCTCTGAGAAACATAATCTGGGGATGTCGGACCTCAAAATCGCACATCTGAAAAGAATCACACATGTGAAAAGCGCCATCGGAGATTTAGAAGCATCCGGACCCGTTTGGGGCAACACAATGTTTTTTTTTAAATAAAATGAAATTTATCTCTTTATCGAGAAAAATTTATATTGCTGCCTCCCTCTATTTCCTGCTGTGTGATGTGGATGACGGCTTATTTTAGCTCCAAAGAAACAAGAATTAGAACGGAGCAGAAGACGGGACGCAGGAAGCGTATGAACCGGGCACATATATTTCCAACGTTGAAAAATGAAGTGAGCTGGACGAAAAGACGCAAATCTGAGAGGCAAAACGGCAGATTTGGGTTGTTTTTTTTTTTCCTTCCTGCTGCCAATTTCTTCTTATGGATAACAAATAGGGAGGAAAGAAAAAAAAAAAGACCAGGAGGATTTTTCAAAAGCAATCAGCAACCGCGTCCTCGGGCCCGGCCACACATAGAAACACACCGGCTCCTCGGGAATCTTCCTGTTTGGTTTCAGTTTGGCTCATGATGTCGCCAGAATCGTTTTCTTGCTTGAAAAATGACACGAGGTCAGCGGGCTTCGGTTTCGATTAGATCACGCAGAATGGAAATCCCAGACGCCCGTCCTGAGGCTCAGTGTCCCGGCCTGCAGAAATGCTTCCCCCGCCGCCCCCCGCGCCTCGGACTTTCTGATGGCCTCTCTGCGTGCCTCTCTTTCCCCGATGATCTCTTTTCCAGCCCTCTCTGGTGAAATCTGCCTTCCTCCTTGGCTCCTCCGTTTCTGATCCCGTTCCAAGGAACGCAGTGCGCTAGACGCATGAGCTTCCAGAGGCCGCGCTCTCCGTAGGCGGGCAGAAGACACCGTCCACATCAGCGTCCCCCCCGTTTCTTCTGGCTACGTCTGCTCTTCCTCTGAAATAGTTTTACGATCGTCCCACCCAAGGCTTTGCGTAGGCAACCCCCCCCCTCAAGGCTGTGTGTCGTTAATTTTCCAAGGCTGTGTTTGCCATCGACGGTCTCCTGTTTCTGATTTTCTGTCTTTCTCATTCCTGGCTTCTGTTGTCAGTCATCCCGACTAGAGGATAGGAATCCAAGTCTGGCCCCGTCTGCAGCTGGAGGGAGCATCTGGAGTGTCAGAGCTGTGTCTCCCACTGTTCCTGGGTCATGTGCCTGCTCCCTGTGACGGCAAGGAGGCTCCCTGCGAGTGTCCTCGCTCTCTGATCGGCGGAAGCGTGCAGCTGCTGGGCAGACAGGTCAAAGAGGTCTGCACGTCTCTGGGATTCCTTGTGCGTTTCCCTCATGGTGCGTCACAACATGGCTACTGCAGTTCCTGCCATCACGTGTGCTCTCCATGTGGGAAGAATAAGAAGAAGCAAAAAAATAAATACATAAATAAAGGAAGAAAGACATAAAGGAAGTTATTCCCCCTTTACAGATTGGGCAGTTTTGCATTGGACTGCTGTGTAGACTATGCAGTTCTCGCATTGCACTGTGGTGTAGGCTGGGCAGTTTTGTGTGAGACTTCTGTGTAGACTGTGCGGTTCTTGCATTAGACTGTGGTGTAGACTGGGCGGGTTTGCATTTGGACTGTGGTTTTGTGTTTGGACTGCTATGTAGGCTGGGCAGTTTTGTGTTTGGGTTGCGGTGTAGGCTGGGCAGGTTAGCGTTTGGACTGTGGTGTAGACTGGGTTGTTTTCCATTAGACTGCGGTGTAAGCTGGGTGGGTTCATGTTGGACTATTGTGTAGACTGTGTGGTTCTTGCCTTGGGCTGTGGTGTAGACTGGGCAGTTTTGTGTTTGGACTGGGGTGTAGATTGGGTTTTGTGTTTGGGTTGTGATAGAGGCTGCACAGGTTAGCGTTTGGACTGCAGTGTAGACTGTGCGGTTCTCATGTTGGACTGTGGTGTAGACTGATGGTTTTGCAGTGGACTGCCATGTAGCCTGGGCGGTTTTGCATTGGACTGTGGAGTAGGCTGGGTGGTTTTGTGTTGGGACTGCTGTGTAGACTGGGCAGTTTCATGTTTGGGCTGCAGTGTAGACTGGGCAGTTTCACGTTTGGGCTGCAGCGCAGACTGGGCGGGTTCGCCTTGAACTGTGGTGTAGACAGGCTGGCAGGGTCGATTCTGAGTCGGGGGCTGGGGCGTGTGTGCTGGGGGCGGTACCCTGTTGGGCTCTGGCTGATGGGAGACCCGCAGGCGGGTGTCCCGGGTGGCGAGGGAGCACAGACCTCGGGGGCGTGGGGACCGGCGTTGGGGATGGACGGACGCCGTCTGGTGCGTTCACTGGCCCGTGCGCATGTCGGCCCGGCCCGCCGTCCTCACTGTGACCCATGCTCAGTCAGCTGGTGACAGGCCAAGGGCCCGGTGGGTCTCTGTGTAGACACTCTGGACATGTGGCCAGACGATAGGAGGGACAAGACGGAGCTGAGTCGTACAGGGGTGAGGTGAAATCCCACGGCCGGAGGTGGTGTCTACACTGCACAATGGGCTGAGATCTTCTCATGTTTCGGTGTTTGGTCCCCAGTCCCCCCATGTGGCTTCAACAGGACAGAGTCGGTGCTGCACGGGGTTTCTGGAAAAAGTCTACAGCACGTTCGGGGTTACATCTCCCTCCCTCGTCTTTATGATTTTCTAGAAATGTGTCTGCTTGATGTGCGCCTGATGATTCAAGCTGGTGGGATGCGTCCAAAAATTTTTTCAATGGAAACATAACTTTATAATCGTCTTATTTCCCCTCTTCCTCCTTTTTTTTCCCCCAAATACTTGGCTCTCTTCAAGCAGCCATGTCTGGTGTAATAAAAATCAAGACATTGAAGGGGCCCTTAACTTAAATATTTAAAGTAGTTCACCAAAGAGTAATAACCCACAAAACACCGTGTTAAGCGTAATTATCAAAATTGTGCCCTTTTTCCCCCCTTTTCAGGAAACGAGCGATAAAGGCATGACCAAAATATGACCAACCCCTTGGCTTCATGCGGATTCGTTCACATGCACGTAATTTTGTGGACAAATGGGCAGGGACTGTGTTGAAAAATCAACGTTCTTTTGGGGAGTAAAGTAAGATCCGAGAGGGAAGAGACACATTCCAGAGGTGATTCCGAAATTAAAGTGACAGAGTCCTCCAGGATCACAGCACGTCTTTAAAAGACTAGTTTTTGGGGGGCACTCGGTGGCTCTGTCGGTTAAGCGTCCAACTCTTGGTTTTGGCTCAGGTCACGATCTCACGGTCCGTGGGTTCGAGCCCCACGTCGGGCTCTGTGCTGACAGCGTGGAGCCTGCTTGGGGTTCTCTCTCTCTCCCCGTCTCTGTGCCCCTCCCCCACTCACTCTGTCCCTCTGTCTCTCAAATAAATAAATAAACTTACAAAATAAAAGAAAAGTACTTAAAAAATTAAGATTGTTCTTTTCAGGGATATTTTGTTCCGTGAAGATTTAACGAAGGGTGTGACGTGTTCGATCATTTATCGGGATGTAGGTTCTGCACACACAGAAAAGTCCCATGCGTATCCGTCTCCAGGCTCAGATTTCCAGTGGCCTTGGCAGCAAACAAAGACTTGGCCGTTCGAACGGAATTCGGAGCATCGCGAGGTTCACAGAACTGCTGTCTTTCCGGCGTTTTCCGGCACCAGAGGCTCCAAGGACACGTTCCTTCACCTTCCGAGGTGCCGGCATCAAACCTGGTCTGTAACAACGTAAGGAAAACCCACACGGAGACTCGTTGCGTTCTAGATGTCTGTCGGCGTGGATTGTACTCTGACCGATTGTTACGGGAAACGTCGCGACACCGTCGGGAGCGGGGGGTAACCGATGATTACGCCCCAAAGGAGCGTTGGGTCTGCAACATGCCCACGCGGATTTCCACCCCATCCATCCTAAGAGCACAAACACCGGAAGGCTGTATGTGCACGTCGCTGGCTTTTTCCTTCAGTAAATACAACGTGTGAGAACGAGTCTTTTCCCTGCTCTCCCGACGTGTTTCTTGGCGTCCCCAGAAATCCTGAAAATAGTTGAACCGTTGACTTTCCACTGTTACGTCCACAGATCCACTTAACTGGCGTTGGCTGTGATTTCGTTGTTTGAGAACATTATGTGACCGGAGTCGTGTGTGTTTGTGTGTGTGTGTGTGTGAGACGGTCAGAATCGGCCGTCTCGCTCTGCTCGAATCTCCGGGGGTTCATCAGGGTTGATGTGTGCATCATGCTTGTTCTGTGTTATGGTGAAGGAAGTCAGCAGTGTGGACCCCACTGGATGGATCCCGTTTCGTTGTTCCATTCACCTGCTGAAATGCGTCTGGGTTGTTTCCAGCTTGAGGCTATTTCGAACCGGGCTGCCATGAGCATCTGTGTACAGGTGTTTTTCTGAACCTAACTCTTTATATTTTTTTATTCTGGGAAAAACTCCCAAGAGTGCCATTACTGGGTCAGAGGATGATTGCTCAGCTATTTTTTTTTTTTCCAAAAGAAGGTGCCCAACTGTTTCCCAGAGCGGCTTAATTATTTTACGTTACTACCAACAGTGTACGAGTGATCTAATTTCTCTGCATCCTCAGCAATATTTAATGTTTAATGCTGTCGCAGGGTTGCATTTTATTTTATTTATTTAATTTTTTTATAGTTGATTTATTTTTGAGACAGAAAGAGGCAGAGCACAAGCAGGGGAGGGGCAGGGAGAGAGGGAGACACAGAATCGGAAGCAGCTCCAGATTCCAAGGTGTCAGCACAGAGCCCGACGTGGGGCTCGAACCCACGAACCATGAGATCATGACCTCCGCTGAAGTCAGACAGTTAACTGACGGAGCCCTCCAGGCGCCCCAACAATGTTGCATTTTAGCCATTCTGATAGGCAGGTAGAAATATCTCATTTTGGTTTTCATTTGAATTTCCCTAATGGTGAATCACGTTGAACACTTTTTTATTGTTGAGTTTGGGGAACTCTTTACATATTCTAGATAGTACTCCTTGGCTGGTATATGGATAGCAAATATTTTCTCCCCTTTCTTAGCTTTATTTTCACTTTTTAAACAGGGCTTTTTCATGAAGTCTAATTCATCATTTTTTCTCTTTATAGATTGTGTTTTTGGTACCAAGTCTCAGAAGCCCTCCTAGCTCTCCATCCTGAAGATTTCGTGCTCTGTTTATTTTCTTTTTCTTCGATGTTTTAAGGTTTACTTTGAAGCTCATAACGCATTTTGAGTGAAATTCTGTGCGCAGTGTGAGACGGAGACGGAGATTGGTTTGGGTTTTGCTTTGCCTGCGGGGCTCCGGCGGGTCGCTGCCGTCTGTTTTCCTTCTGCATCAAGTCGTTTCTCCACTGCTGTTCAAGGTCCCGTGGACACATGTGTCTGAGTCTCTTTCTGGGCGCCCGTCCTCATGCCATGGACTTACGTGTTTGTCTCTCCACCAATATCACACGCTGTATAATGTCTTAAAATTGCATACACTCATCTTTCTCCCGTGACTTCCAATTCAACTCTTAGCATCCTGTGCATGGACCCTCATCACACCCATGGGACCTCAGCCCCACGGGTGCCCATGCAGGGGGGAACGCTTATGTGACTTGTCATTCATCACGCATGGACCCTGTGTCATGTCCCATAGGGACACCACAGCCCCGCGGGTGCCCATGGGACCAGAGATTTCCGACCGTCAGTGTGCCTCTCCTTTGGGATGTGAATGCCAAGGTCTGAGTGGCAGTCTTGTGTGTTCTAGAAAATTCTAGAATCTCTAGAGAGATTCTCCTAGTTCATAGGCTTCTGCCTTTTCACCGCCTCCTCACATGGGAGAGAGAGAGGCGGGAAGATTTGGCGTCCCTTTGTAGGGGCACCCATCCCTTTCTGGGGGCCCCCGTCACTATGATCTAATCACCTCCTAACGTGTATGGCTAATACCGTCCCGTTGGTGGTTAAAGGTTCAGTGTATGAATTTGGGGAGCGCATGAGCATTTTTAGAATGATCTTCAACCCGATTCACAATATCCCATGTTAATCCAGAGGACTAGAGCCCAAACTGGGGGCTGTCCTTCCCTTTCCTCCTCCCTGGTGGGTCCTGGGCAAGCCATGCTTCCTGCTAACATTCTTTTTATTTTGTTTTACTTTTTTAAAATTTCTTTTTTATGTTTGACAGCATAAAAACAAAACAGGGAGAGCATGAGCAGGAGAGGGGCAGAGAGAGAGGGAGACACAGAATCTGAAGCAGCTCCAGGCTCTGAGCTGTCAGCACAGAGCCCGACGTGGGGCTCGAACCCACAAACATGAGATCATGACCTGATCCAAAGTCGGACGGTCAACCGACTGAGCCCCGCAGGTGCCCCTGTTTGAGTCTCTTCTGAAAACTCATTTCCAGGGCCAGACCCACTGCGTCTCTTTGGACCAGGAACACGCCTGGAGCCCCACGCATCTGCTTTGCAATTATTTCCCCATCAGCACGGGGAGGGGGAGGGTCTGAGGTCCAGGGACCTCGCCTGAGCCTCTCTGGAGGAGCCGGGCCCGTCCGGACCCGCGCGGCCGGCAGCGATGGCGGGCAGCCCCCGGGAGCCTGTTCATTCCACTTGTCATCCACAGACGGAGACTTAAAAATAGCGTTTGCATGGGAAATGGCCTCATCCATCTTCCTGAAAGATTCCGAATCCCCCAAACTGTTGCGCAGACTTGGATTAAAACTCCGGCTATCAATCGCGTCCTGCGGACCATAGCTCACGGATATGTCCTTCCCGGAAAGGACTTGGCGAAACTAATCAGCCACCGGAACGATGCTCCTTAAAAAACCCGAGACGGCTCTTCCCCGGCAGACGTTTCCAGGGGACGGCCCGCCGGGCACGTCTATAATTTTCCATAATCTCCCGTTCACCCTCCATATGCTACAATTGGATTAAGGAAACTCATCAATGTTCTTAATATAGTATTTACTTGTAATATTTTCACGGGGCTGGGAGTTAGGTCTCCCCAGATGAAAGATGATTTTAAAAATTGCTAAAGGTAATGATTTTTTATAGCTTAATTTAGACGATATTGAAAATTATGAGAGGAGGGGGCAGGGAGGCGATCCCGGACCGCTTGTACCTTATTAAACATCCCTGCGCGTTTGCAATTTAAACCCAACGCTCCGTCACACGTTTTCTGTACTCACGGATCCACAAGAAGCATTAATAACATGGTAATATCTTTATTTCCATACCGTCGCTTTAATATACCATGGGGACCCGGGAGCGCTGTTCGCTCCATAATTATTTCCGTTAGAAAGCGCAGATCCGCGGGGGCCGCCGGGTTTCCGTGCGCGGGGGAGATTGTGCACCTTCTCTGGAGGATGGCCGACGGCCTCTCAGTTTCTTCGTGTGGCTGGGACGCACGCGGGGCCGCCTGTCCCCTCTCCCGCCGGGACCCAGCAGGCTGGACCCAGACATGGTGGGTCACGGCCCCACGGGGGACCTGCCGGACTCTCCGTGCGCGGGACACCGTGGGGACCACGGGCTGCTGTGCACACGCTCAGCTGAGGAAGGTGTGCGGTCCGGTGGGTCCCCCCGGGGGTCAAGCCCCCAGTTTCCAGAAGCTTCTCGGAGAAGGAGGCACAGTTGTCCGTGCAGGCTCTGGAAAGCAAACCCACACTGATGTCCGGGGGTCCTGGCCGAGCTCCGGAGGGGGGGGCGAGGTCCTGACCGGCCTGTGGCCGGCCGTCACCGGGGCCACCGCTGGGCTGGATGCAGGCCTGGGTCCTGGCCGCTGTCAGAGCCCCGCGGGCCCCGCGTCTGGGACTCGCTGCAAACGCAGAGTCAAGCCCGGTGCTCAGGGCCAAGGGGCCCAGCGGACGGAAGCTCCCGGGATGCGGCACAGGACGGGGCTCCGCGCGCCTCCGGCCCCGGCTGGACGCGCCTTCCTCCTCTCTGCGAGGACAGGCCGGCCGGGAGGCTGCTCTCCCGGGACCTCCTGGTGAGGTAGGGGGACGGGGTCCGGGACGCTCCGGCCGGGGAGACTCACGGATCTGCTGACCCCAGGCCTCCAGACTTCCTGCGCAAAACGTGTGATCGGGGCGCCTAGGGGCTCAGTCGGTTGGGCGTCCGACTTTGCTCAGGTCATGATCTCACGGTTCGTGGGTTAGAGCCCCGTGTCGGGCTCTGTGCTGACAGCTCAGAGCCTGGAGCTGCTTCGGATTCTGTGTCTCCCTCTCTCTCTGACCCCCCCCCCCCGCTCATGCTCTCTGTCTCTCTCTGTCTCTCAAAAATAAAAAACAAGAAAAATTTTTTCAAAGATAAATATTAAAAATTAAAAATAAATATTTCAAAAATTCAAAATAAATAAGCATTAAAAGAAATTTTAAAACATGTTAAAAATAATGAATAAAACATGTAATCAGGTCATGTATGTCTCCTTCAAGTGTGTGTGTCTGTGCAAATGTACAAATATCTGTGTGTGTTTGTACGGAAGTGTGCACACACACACCTAAGTAACACACACAAATATGGTTTCTAATTTAAGGACAGTCCTCAAACCTGAATACCTAACAGAAATAGACCTTTCATTCCGGAACATTCCGTTTGAATCACGAGACCAAGCGGCAGGACGCGAGAGGCAGAGCCTGTAACCTGGTGCCCGTGGAATAAAAACGTGAGAACAAAATGGTAACACTTGCAAGGAAAGGCTCAAATGTTGCTTTTTAATTTTACTTTAATTTTTTAAAAAAGACACATTTTTGTTTATTTGTTTGGTGGGTTCTGCGTCTCTTGGTGTTCAGGGCAGAAACGATTCTCCCAAACGTTGTCCGTTGTTGAAAACGGTGAGTGTGGAGGCGTTGACCCTGCCCGCCGCGTCCGCGTCGGAGAACAGAGTCAGCCCCCAGGACCCGCGTGTGGTGCAGACATTTCTTAACGTAAAAGTCCGGGAAAGTTGTCACCCTCCCCCACCCTGGCCCCGTCCCAGGAGGTGGCCATGTTCCTGATGCGTCTTCCTGGGCGCCTGCTCCCGTCTGCGACCCGGGCTCAGCGGACGATGGACGGACTTGCCTGTGACCTACTTCCCGTCCCTGAAGGTGGGGAGGCTCCGCTTTGTGGGGTAAGGCGCTTCCCCAACAGCCCCAGGGGCACCCGGGTTGGGTGACTGTTAATTTCTGGGGTCGCGGGGAGGCAAGGCCAGTTTCTAGTCCCTTTCTCTGTTTCCTTGACTTTAAATTTTCACAGGATTCCTGCAAAGCATCCTCAAGTCTTAGTGGTTAAGGTGTCTCTGTCTGTTTATCCGTATTTCATCTACAGCTCGATCTGGGTGTCTCCATTTCTGTCTTTGTATCATGTAAATCTGTGTCCGTACCTCTATCTTTATGTCTGTGTGTCTCTATCTGTATCTGTATGTCCCTATATCTCTGTCTATACCTGGATCAGAACCTAAATCTGCACCTTTGTCTCTGTATCTCTATCTGTATCTACATGTATCACCACGTCTTCCAGTATTTGCATCCACACGGTTTCTGTATCTTTCTATTTGTAACATGTATCCATGTGTACCACCTACGGTTACAAGTCAAAGAAGGCATAGTAACACATGCTTTTTCAGGGGCAATGGGATAAGACGATTATGCTTCGAAAGGAAACCGCATGACTGGTAAAAAGCAGGGGAGAGAGACTTGGAGCTTTCCCGGTGGGGCACCTGGTGCCGGCATCTGCGCCTTGTTTCTGGAACAATCCGTGATCCTGTTCTCTGTGAGCCCTGGGCTGCCGAGAGCCTGCGTAGACGGTGCATCTTGTTCGGACACGCTTGCTGTTTGGACCATGGACTAAGGGGAAGCGCAGGGCCGGCCGGAAGGCTCCGGATCTTACGACCACCGGCTGTCTGTCTGTCTGTCCGCAGCATGGGACACACCGGCCAGCTGACAGCGCGGCACACGTGCCCCTCCGAGCGGAAGAGCCCAGCGAGGGTCCTGCAGCCGCCCTGGAGGGGAGCCCCCGCCGGAGCCGAGGGCGGGACGGGCCGTCCGTGGGTCTGTCCGCAGCCTCCCCGGGCCCCGGACCACGGCCGGCGGGACTTCCCTCCAGCGTGGCTGATGCAGGCGCGAGGCCCAGCGCCCACGGACCGCAGAGACCGTCACTTTGACCAAAGCAACTGGTGGACGCAGGTGGTCCCCGCAGTGTGGGTCCAGCAGCAGGTGCCTGCGACCCGGCGCTTCCCTCCCGGGGACTCAGGACGCGTTTCGGGGTGCAGACTCGCGGGAGGCCCGCGTCTCCCGGGCGTCACGCGAATGACGGAGCGCGGGCGGCCGTGCAGCCTCATTTCCCCGTTTCCGTTTTTCTGT
>PISW01012485.1:0-32394 GCA_004023785.1 Mungos mungo | reverse complement strand
GAGTCCATCTCTCTGTGCCTCAGGCTTTGCATGTGGGCAGTGGGGCACTAACAACACAGCCCTCCAGGGCTATTGGATTAATGAGATTAATCTACAAAGAATACTTAGAGCAGAGCCTGGTGCAGAGTGGGGGCTCAATAGGAGTCTGCTGCTGTTCCTCCCCCTCTCCTGCAGTTTCCGTGGGGGCCGTGGGATCGTGCTGGGGGGCAGAGTGGGGTGTGGGAGGGGGAGGGAGAGGGGGAATGAGCGACAGCTCCTCTGATCTCCCTTCTGTGGGTCTGGTTGCCTCGCTCCTGCCCCAGCCCCACCTGCCCCAGCTGGGGGCTTCAGGGATCTGACTCAACTTCTCTGGCCTCTGCAAAGGGAGGCCAGTCCTAACAGTGCCTACCCCCAGAGGGCTGTGTGGGGATTAAAAAAGCACTTGGACCATCCCTTGAGCACAGTCAGCTCTCAACAAATGTTATCTCGCATCATCATTCTTCTGTCAGCTCAGTGGTTCTCAGGCATCATATACAGCAGAATCTCCCAGAAGCTTATTCCCAGGTCCCACCTCCAGAGGCTGACTCAATTGCTCAATGACTCTGCATTTTTACAAGTCCCATTTGTCCTCCTAAATCACTGCAATACACCCCGAAACCCCAGCTTTTCCACCATCCCCACTTCAGGTCACCCCAGAACCCAGAAGAGACGTCCTCCTCATCCTTTAGCAAGCCTGATATTCCGTTCAGAAGGCACCGCACTCCCTGCCTACCTCCCACGCCCTTTTCAAGTTAATTGGTCTTTGGGTTAAAGTTCTAGTCTTAGACCCCTATCATTGTTAATATATATAAATATATATATATTTCTACAAAAAGTGAAATAAATGAATGCCTACGTGAATAACGAATTCCATTCCACAGAAAAGTGATTCTCTAGGAATATACCAAACCAGTTTACTCCGTGGAATTAGGTGCAGGAATCTTCCACCATCTGCTTCCACCCATTCCACTCCCCGCCGGTGTTTCAGGAATTCCACCTTTGGCTGGGGACCTAGAGCTGCCTTGGAGCCCACAGAGCGGCTGCACTGGGTGGGGGCTGGGGAGGAGCCCGGAGGTGGCGGGGAGGGGATGTCTGTACCCAGTTACAGGAGGGTGCTCCGCGCAAAAGCCTGCTTACGCCTTGGCTCAACCAGGGGAAACTGCTGCCTCCTTGTCACGCTGGACACCCCTCCCTGGAGCCGTGGACGTGAGCCTGGGCACCAACTTCTGACCCAGGAGACCCAGCCACACTCATCTTCCTTTGCTCCTCCAATCTGCCCTTGCCCTGGCAGTTCTGTCTGCCAGATGTGCCGTCCCCCCATCGACACCCAATGCAGGCTCCATCTCCTCCTGGACTCAGCTCAAATGTCACCTTCTTGAGAGACCTTCCATACTCATCACCCCAAGTGGCCTCCCCTTATTCTCAATCTCACCTGAATTTCTGCCCCCCTTGATATAATCTGTAACTATTCCGTATATTGACCATTTTGTCTTATTCTGATTCTCTCACCAGGCTACACGTCGCTAGAGAAGCCGGGTGTCTGTTATTGCCTAGAGTCGAGCACAGTACCTGGCACATTTTAGGCCCACAGGAAGGAAAATTAGGTTGACTGAATAAATCAGTTTTTATCCAAGTCAAACCCCTTGAAAGCCAATTACCCAGGAGAGCAGGGGATTTAACTTGTGTCAGTGGCCATGCCTTAGGAGGGAGATAGAAATCCTGCTACTGTGGGCAACACTTTTTATCCAGGTACATTGTTTGTTTCTGGACAAACCAAAGCTGTCATCCCATTTTCTTTTTTTTTTTTAATGTTTTTATTTGTTTTTGAGAGAGAGAGAGGCAGTATGAGCAGGAGAGGGTCAGAGAGAGAGAGGGAGACATAGAATCTAAAGACAGGCTTCAGGCTCTGAGCCAGCTGTCAGCATGTCAGCGCAGAGCCCAACATGGGGCTCGAACCCACGAACCATGAGATCATGACCTGAGCCGAAGTCGGATGCTCAGCCGACTGAGCCACCCAGGCACCCCTGTCATCTCATTTTTAGAATGCCCCTGAAAAGGTAAAGAAGCTTGCTCTAAAGCAAGTTATTTGAAATAGTAAAGGGAAGGGCTACCAGATGAGGTTTGGGGGGAGCCAGCAGCTCCACCTTCCAAAGGAAACAACATCTTACCCCTCTGGGCAGGATCGGGAAGCCAGAAAGCCTGTCTGATCCCTGCCCGGAGCTCTGCAGGCCGCCCGCTGGGTTTCTCCAGGTCCCCATCCCCTCGTGTGTGGAATGAGATCACACATGGAACAGACTTTGCACAGTGAAGGAGGCCCGCCAAATACGTGTCAGAGGCACTATCCCTAAAGGTAGCTGCCTGGGGCAGGGAGGAGGGCGTGCTATAGGTCAACTTATCAGATATCAGAGAGCTTACTGTATATAAGTTCGGCTTAATCACTAACCGCCTCATCCCGCTTCTGTAACAACGCCTGCCTGCTAGATAGAGAACTTAGGTTGCAAAACTCTCCCCCACCCCTTTTACTAAGACCTGGTCAAAGGCAAGGTCAGCAGGTGAAAGTCACCTAGTCACTGCCCCGCAGTATCTTAGGTGTCTAACTATGACTGGTCATTTTAAAGGGACAAAGAACTTTAAAATGATAGGTTCCTGCCAAAACTAACGTCTGTGTATTACAATGTAATTGGCTACCATGGAATGCTGTGAATGTAATTGGTTAACTAAATAATGACGTATTCTGTCTATTTAATCTCACTGCTGCCTTTGTTCAGGGCCATTCTCTGCACTTTCTCCTTACCATCAGGAGATGAGGTTTGGCCCAGCCGTAAATAAAATCTTGCCTGGCTTCAATTTGGCGTTTGGTGGTCTTTTCAACATCACCCTGCAGCAGGGCGATGGGGGAGAGGAGACAGGATACCAGCTAACTTGTAGCCTTTCCCTTAAATTCCACTCTGTCTCCTCAGGGAGGTTGTCTGATAACCCCCTCCCCACTGGTCAGATGTCCCCTCACCGTGCCCTTACAGAGCACCCCCTTCCCCCTTCACAGCCAGGGCCACACATCATCATCACGTGCTCACAGCAGGGACAGTTAAAGACTGTCATCTCCCCCCAGGTATGTGAGCACCAGGAGGACAAGGAAATCGAGGGCTCACCCCAGAGCAGTGCCTTTCTGCTCCCTGGTCATGCACCAGGCTTGGAAAGTCTACACCCTCCATCAGGTCATTTCTTTAGACTTGGTGGCCCTGAGAACCGTGTCCTGCAATGGGGCAGGACTGACTGACAGCCCTCCCCACTCCCAAGTTCAGGCCTTCAAAGAGCCAAAGACAACAGGTTCGTTCCTTCCAACGGTGCCCACCCTTCTCCAATTTTCTTGACATAAAAATAACAAAATCCCAACTGGTTACACAAGATCAGGAAGACTGGAAGAGTACATTTCGAGGTAACTGATATTCTACAAACATCCCCAAGGGGAGTGTGAACCCTGCAGGAGGACATCAATTCCGGAAAGCCAGCACCCAGAACGAATGCTTTCATCATGCTCTCTTACAAAACTGGATGCCAAGTGCCCAAGGATGGCCCCAGGGCTTCATGAGATTTGCAACTGACCTTGAACAGTCTCTGCAGCCTGGCGGGCGGGGCAGGGAGCAGAGGGAGTGAAGAGTACCTTTGTCTTGGGAGTTCACAGCAGGGGAATTGTGGGGCCCAGACCCCCCACCCCCACCCCAGGCCTGTGTGGTTGCCAGGAGCTGGGAGCAGATGAGGGACCGAGTGGTAGAAGGTGAGGTCAGAGAGAACAAACACCAGGAGACCCTGCAGGGCCTGGGAGGCATTGCATGGAGATTGGCTTTTGCTCTGTGTGCAGTGGGAGACTTTAGAAGAGCTTTGAGGGGGCGCCTGGGTGACTCAGTAGGTTAAGTATCCGAGGTCAGCTCAGGTCATTATCTCACGGTTTGTGAGTTCGAGCCCCATGTCGGGCTCTGTGCTGACAGCTTGGAGCTCAGAGCCTGCATCAGATTCTGTGTTTCCCTCTATCTCTGCTCCTCCCTTAGCTTGTGCTGTGACTCTCTCTGTCTCTCAAAAATAAATAAAGGTTAAAAAAATTTTTTAGAAGAGAAGAGGAGGGCTGTGGTCTGATTAATGTCTTAAAATGATTACACAGGCTGCTGTGCACAAAAGAGATTGTGGGTGGGCAAGGGAAAAAGCCACGAAATAAGGTAAGGACCCCCCTGTGAGAATCCAGGCCAATGTGACGGTGGTTGAGAAGGAGTTATTAGATGTGGTCAGATTCCGAACATGCTGACAGGACAGATGCATAGTGGGCCATGAGGAAAGAGGAGGCAAGAGGGACTCCAAGGGCTGGGGCCAGAATAACTGGATGGATTGTGGTGCCATTTCTTGAGATGCGTTGAGGACAGGAGGATTTAAACTGACTTCTCTCTGACCTCCAACTTCAGAGCAATGAAATAAGAGACAGGCTCTCTGTCCCCACACCCCATAAATCTTATCCATAAACCATCCATCCAATCATTCATTCAGTCTTATCATTTAACAAACATTTATTTGTAACTACCATGTGGCAAACATGGGAGGCACTGGACTCAACTTTGCCTTTATAATCTGGTAGGCGGTTCAGAGACCAGCCATTGTCACTCATTCATGTATTTAGTCATTCAGTCACTCAACAAACATTCATTAACACTTAATCCCTAGCAAGCAAGCATCACGGTAGGCATTGTGAATGACCTTGCCCTTAAGAAAGTTCTAGTCCAGGGGACTCTGGGTGGCTCAGATGGTTAAGCATCAGACTCTTGATTTCAGCTCAGGTCGTGATCTCACGGTTCCTGGGATGAAGCCCCCCCTCTGGTTCTGCACTGACCACCTGAGCCTGCTTAGGATTCTCTCTCTCTGCCCGTTACCCGCTCATGCACACACTCTCTCTCACTCTCAAAAATAATAAATAAACATTAAAATAAGTCTTAGCCCAATTGGAGAGCCTGAAATTAGTCATCCTCCGTCACTCATTCATTCATCCCCAATGTCCAGGCTGCACAGGGTCTGGGAGACAACCTCGGCTGGATGACCCAACAGTGGGCTCTCCTGGGCGTATCCAAGCAACGAGGCCCCCCTCTGGATCTCTGGCCCTCCCTGCAAGACCCCGCCTGCTGCCCTCACCGTGGGAGCAAACCCCAGCGGCAGCCGCCAGAGCCCATCACAACACCGCCCCACGGCATGCTCCCGGCTAACTCTGGTATCATCTTTCCGCAGAAAACCATGCGTCCGCTCATTCAGGCAGCCACCCCTACGACCATCTGTCTGGACACCGTCTGACCCGTCTTGACATCTGAAGATGTCAGAACCTGAGATGTGGCCAATCTGGAGGCTCCTGGTCCTCCTCAGCTTGTTGTCCTTGCCCTCAGCACTGCACAGGCAGGGCCTGGCCAAGGCCCACGTGGACAGCAAACCGGCTCTGGCGAGAAGTAAGCTCAGCCCAAGCCCTGCGCACGGTCACGGGGTGGGTGGGGGAGGCATCAGCTGGCCCCACCACTGACTTGCTGGGTGACCTGGGGCCAGTCACCCTCTTTTCTTCCTTTTTCTCTTAGACCTTAAGTACAAAAATTGGGGGTTCAGTTGATCATGTGTCAGTTCGTAGCACCTCATCATCACTATGAAGGCCCTCTTGTGTTTTGTTTGATCATTTCCCCCTTTACCTCTTATTCTCACTCCCATCCCCTCTGCCTCGGAGGCCCCATGATGTGTTTAATATCTGCATTTACATATGCTCATTCCTTATAAAACATGCAGTGTTTTGATTCGCATAAATGGCAATGCCATCTAGATCTTGTTATTCTAAATTGCTTTTATTGCTTTCAGTGGATGCTATGCTGTTGACATCTGTTGCTTCAGGCTGTTACTGAGATGTCCATGAGATTCATCCACTTCACCATCATGTGGCCATTTCCCTAGGGATGGACACTTGAGTTGTCTCTCACTCCTCACTGTTTTAAACTACACTGAGATGAACATCCGTGTGTGTGTCCCTCTAGGAAGCTTTGGAAGGATTTGTCTGGGATATACCCAGAAGTGGGATGGGAGGCTGGGCCCTGGGGTGGATACAGACTCAATGTAAATAACAACTGCCAGATTGTTCTCTAGAATGGCTGTGCTGGTCTGCAGCGGCTCCAGTAATACACGAGCATACCTGCTCCCCACCACTGAGAGTGTCCATCTGTGTCAGTCTACTCCAGCCACCACAGACTGGGCGGCTCAAACAACAGTGATTTCAGATTTTGTTTTATATCACTTAGTAGAAATTTTTTAAGTTTATGTATTTATTTTGAGAGAGACATAGAGGGAGAGCATGAGTAGGGGAGGGACAGAGAGAGAGAATCCCAAGCAGACTCTACACTGTCAGCATAGAGCCAGATGTGGGGCTTGAACCCACAGGCCATGAAATCATGACCTGAACTGAAACCAAGAGTCAGACGTTTAACAGACTGAGTTACCCAGGCGACCCTCCTTTAGTAGAATTTTATGTTTATTTTATTTATTTATTTTTTAAGTAGTGTATTGTCAAATTAGTTTCCATATAACACCCATAAGTGCCCTCCTCCATCACCACCACCTCCCTTCTTCCTCCCTCTCCCCCTTCAACTCTCGGTTTGTTTTCAGTATTCAATAGTCTCTCAAGTTTTGCGTCCTTCTCTCTCCCCAACTCTCTTTCCCCCTTCCCCTCCCTATGGCCCTCTGTTAGGTTTCTCCTGTTAGACCTATGAGTGCAAACATATGGTATCTGTCCTTCTCTGCCTGACTTATATCACTTAGCATGACACCCTTGAAGTCCATCCACTTTCCCACAAATGGCCAGATTCCATTCTTTCTCATGGCCATATAGTACTCCATTGTGTATATATACCACATCTTCTTGATCCACTCATCAGGTGATTTAGTAGAATTTTTAAGTCCTGTGAATTTTGTTAAAGCCTATGCTTTGTTAAATGGATTCCTAGAGAAATGTATAGTTTTTTGTTACTACAGTAAATATTGCCTATTATTTTTAACTTTGCAACAGTTTTTTTATTTTTGCTTTATATCTAGTACCGTGTTTAAAACCTAAAGAAATACAACTTCCCCTTCAAATTTGAATGTGTATATAAATAACACCTGCCTGGACCCGGCGTACTCAATGCCACAGTTTCTCAGCCTACGTCTGCTCTGAAATCATCAAGCTTCGTCTTCTACGGAGAGTGCTGAGGACATAGAAAGAGCCAGAGTTTCTGGTTCTTGGA
Organism: Mungos mungo; assembly: GCA_004023785.1. NCBI lineage: Eukaryota > Metazoa > Chordata > Mammalia > Carnivora > Herpestidae > Mungos > Mungos mungo. The sequence goes on along the minus strand of PISW01012485.1, from coordinate 25,093 downwards.
AAGCTGAAAGCAAATTAATTTGGAAAGAACAAAACAGTGAGGAATAAATGTTCAATTCACCTTCCTTGGGTATTTAGCTGGGAACGCAAGCTGGTTTTGAAGACATCTAGTCTGTCTCGGTGGCTAGAGCCTCCTACCGACTCCCCCTTTGCTGCTTTAGTAGTTCAGTCAAAGGCAGTTCCCACAGCCTTATTTTCTATCGTATTTGCTAGTCGGTATCACTGGTTCAGATGAGAGGAAAGTTCTTGGTTCTTGAAAATTTATCTGCAATCCCAACGTCTCACTGACCTCTTGTTAGTTCTTAAGAATTTTTTTATGTTTATTTTTGAGAGAGAGAGACAGCGCAAGAAGGGGAAGGGCAGAGAGAGAGACACAGAATCTGAAGACAGACTCCAGGCTCTGAGCTACGTGTCAGCACAGAGCCGGACACAGGGCTCAAACTCAGGAACCGCGAAATCATGACCTGAGCCGAAGTCAGACGCCCAACCGACTGAGCCAGGAGCCCCTTATTAGTTCTAGTAGTTTATTTATTCTGCTGAATTTTCTATTCAGAGGATTATATCATCTGTAAATAGTGACAGTTTCATTTCCTCTTTTCTAAACTTCATAATTCTTGTGCCTTTTGCTTATCTCATAGTACAGCTAAGGCCTCCTGTAAGAACAGGAAGGTATCTAGAACTCTCCACTAAGTATGACACTTTCCATAGATTTCTGAAATATCATGTTAAGGAAATCCCCTATACTCTGAATTTTCTGAATTTTTCTTAATCATAAATCAATATTGACTTTAAACGAGTGTTTCTCTGCACCTAAAAATTACTCTATTTGTTTTCACTAAACCATTAATGTGATGAATTGTATTAATAGATTTTCTTATGGTGAACCCATCCCAGCATTTCTGGAATAAATATGATATTTTTCTAATTTACCATAATATTTATTCTTATTTTTATAATATAGAATGTATTATATAATTATTATACTAAAATATATTTTATAACAGTGTACTTTTATAATGTACTATTAGCTATCTTATTTATTAACTCACAATTTTATAGAATGTTAGTAAACTTTTCATACATGAAAGTGATGTATAGCTTTCTTTCCTTGTGCTTTTCTTGAAGCTATGCAAATTATACTGCCCTCATAAATGAATTTGGCATCTTCTTTTTTTGTTTTCTTTCACAATTATCTCCTTATGGAGTTTGGTAAAACTCCTCCCCAAAACCATCCAGATCAAAAACATTTGGGGAATGAAATCTTCAACTACTATTTCTATTTCCTAATGGTTCTAGATAATCAATATTTCTCATTTCCCTCACCACAACTTGGTATTTTGTGGTTTGCCACAAATGTATCCATTTCATTTAGGTTATGAAATAGAAGTATTTCTGGGCCTAGGCATCATCATGGTTACAATGGGTGCAGTTAGAATGATATTTCATGGGCTGCTTTTGAGATTTAAATGAAAGAAAGCATGTACCAAGTGCTTTTTCAACTGTGAATATATTTATCACTATAACTTCCCTCTCATATCAGTTAGGGTACTTAGTTGCATGTAATAGAAAACCCTACTCAATATGGCCAAAACAATGAAAAAAATTTCGCATAACCCAAAATCATAGGTAGGACAAGCTCCAGGTCTGATTCAATTAGCAACTCAAAGGTGCCATTCCGAACTGGATTTTGTCCAATTTTTTTGTTTAGCTCTGCTATCAGCATAATTTCATTCTTGGGACTCTAATTTCCATTGAGGTAGGAAAAAGGTGGCCAGTGGCCTTCAGAGCTACAGACTGCCTTGCTCTTTTCCAGTAGGAGACAGGGAAAGAACCTTCCCCTTTAACATGAAACATAAGATCTTCTGTTTGGTCTGAGAGGGTCAACTTGGGTGATATGCCCACTTTAAACCTGAAAGAGTTACCAGACAATGATGGTTCAGATGATCAAAGGCCTTAACCTGGATCAGGAATTGGAGAGAGAACATGAATCAAAACAGGGTTCTGATGAGAATGATAGTTTAGATGAATGGGAGGATGGATAGATGAATAGATGGGTGGATATTGGAGATGGATAGATGGATGAATGGATGGAGGATAGATGGGTGGATGGATGGATAGATGGATGGATGGATGGGTGGATGGATGGATAGACGGATGGATGGATGGGTGGATGGATGGATGGATGGGTGGGTGGGTGGGTGGGTGGATGGATGGATATTGGATTGGTAATTACTAGTGTATACTGCTCACAAATTTCTAAGTGTTGTTGTCATCATTAGCCAAGAACTAGTAAGAGTTCTAGGCATACCTATAGTATCACTCTATCTTTAAAACTGTTTGAGAAATAATGCATGTCTCTCTTACTGGACAGAAAACTGGTTTGTGTCTTTATTATGCATCCCAAGGCCTTATGCCCAATAGATGCTCAATAATATCCTTGTTTGGATAAGTTATCTCAATATTCCTTAAAAGAATCCTGTGAGATGGGTATCATTACTGCCTGTATTATACAGATGAGGAAATCAAGACTCAGGAAGGTGACAGACCCAGGATTTGAACCAAGATCTATGACTCCAAACACACTTCCTCCTTTGCAGGCAACAGAAACTTAGGAGACCGAAAGGGGGTCTGGGAGATGGAGGGAGAAGAGTGAGGTAGTACATGACTTCTGCAGCTCTGCGGTGTGGGTTCTGACCACAGGGAGGGCCAAGCAAGTGAAATAAATGTGGCCTGGGTACACTAGGAGGTTCATCAGAACCGACCCCAATCCTGAACAGGAGGGTCTAGCGCCGAGAGGCAGGATCGAAGCAAGCCCATCACTTCTAAAATCCCCTTCCTTCTTGGGATTCATTCTTTTCTGCTGGTAGCTCCATGTGGTCCTGAAATTTGTTCTGGACACAGTGTGGGAGAAATTATATTTATTCTCTTCTTATTTACCCTATTTTTCTCTTCAAACAACATGTGTTGTGATGTACATCCCATACATCAGGTCCTCTGTCTCAGATTCAGAGATAGAGCACTGGGCGGACTTTCAACTATTATTATCTCATCCGAGCAGCTATTGCCTGTCAGAGCCGTGGCAGGTGTGTCCCGTCAACCCTGCAAAGCACAGGCTCCCAGATGAGGAATGTGGATTTCGGTGCAGAGAGTGGAGTTGGAGGGTGACAGGCACCGATTACTTATGCCCCAGCCTGCAACCTAGGCCTCCTGACTTGCAATGTCACTGGTCCCTTGTCCATTTCCAGTCATCGCCCAGGGCCTCATGAAGCACAACGCAGAGGGCCGAATCCAGAGCATCCGCATCATGGACAGTCTGAATGCCTCGGGGCAGATGGCTTCAGGGATGGTGGGCTGGCTGATCGGCAGCGTGAGCCTCCAGCAACAGCAAGAAAGCAGGTGAGGCTCTGAACCCCACCCCTGGCCCTGGGACTCTTTATAAGACTGTGGGTCACCGGGCAGAGCTGAGGTGATGAAGGCACAAGGCTGTGAAGAGGGAAAGAAGGAAGTCTGGAAGGAGGGGATAAAAGGTCCAATACAAGGATGGGAGGGGTGTAATATGAGGAACCACTTGGGGAGAGGGCATAATTAAAGCAGTGTAATTAAAGCAAAGTTTCAGGAATAAAAGTTTCTGCATTTAAATCCTGGGTCTGCCACTGACCTTGGGGAAATCGCGGGACTGCTCCAGCCTCATCTATAACTTGGGTACCCAGAGCACAGCCTGGACAAACGTCTGGGGAAACGCCAAAGGAGCCCGGGACTAGAGTTTGACATTTGTTTGAACCCCACTCTACTGTTGATAGCTCTGTGACTCTTGGCAAGGCATTTAAGGTCTCTGAGCTGCAGCTTAAGCCTCCATCTGTGAAATGAGCATAATAATTGTCCCCACCTCGGGAGCCGGGAGCCTTCTCTGCCCCACATAGTGGATGCAGGGGCATCAATGTTCCCATTAGCCCAGTAGAGCTGCCCTCCTTCCACGGCCTCCTCCGCCTCCCCCACTCCCAGCCTCACCACTGCAGCTCCAGCTGGCTGGGCCCTAGAGCTCCATCTCCCTGATTCAGTCCCTCACTCTTGCCATTGTAATGAGCCAGTAGGGTTTCCCCTGATGTGTGTCCACAACCACCTCCCTTCTTTCATTCCCTTCCTAGTTGTTACAAGTATTCATTGAGCACCTACTACGCACAAGGACCTGGGCTGGGTACTTGGAATATGGCTATAGGCAAGACACCTGGTCACCACCTTTTTGGATCTTACACCCTAGGCGGGGAGACATGTCACACAAGTCAATAACTAATTTCAGGTAGAGGGACACATTAGGAAAACAACTTTAGCAAGGTAAGGGGTGACAGTGAGGGGCTGATCAGGAAGACCTTTTTCAAGAGATAATCCTTAGGAAGAATGAAGAGAAGGAAGCAAGTGACAGGAAGGATATGGCAGTAAGTGCAAAGGCCATGAGGTAGGAAAGAGATTGGTTGCCGGAATCCAGCTCCAGCAGGTCCAGGGCTCCCTGAAGGATGGATGGTGTTGGCCAAAGGAAGGGGGAGCCTCGGCTTCTTTCTGCTCACCAGGCAGGCATCTCTGCTCTAACCCAAGAGTCAGCTTTATTTATTGAAAAAATGTATGGGGCACAAAACAGAAGTGGCAATTGCCTTAGACAATAATTTCTGATAACAAATTCTTTGGTATGTAAAAATTTCCCGGAACATAAATTGGTGGAAGACTCATGCATAATATTTACCAACAGAGATTGAAGTAGGTGACTAGATGTTTATCCTATGGGAAAGGAAGGGATCTTTAGCATTCAAATACAAGGCAAAGTTTTTAGCATAGCAAAGGCAAGAGTTAGGTCTTTGTGAGCAGGGGTCAATAGCTTGTTTTCTGAGGGGAAGAAAAACAGGTTTTCTCAGGAAATGTAACATTTACTCCTATAATCACAAAAGAAGAAACTCCTATAACAAATTTTTTTCACAAGGTACAATTCACATATTTTTAGCATAAGAAGGCAAGTCACTCCTGATATGTCAGTCAGGCATCTTGGGGGGTCGGTGCTCAAGCAGAAATTGAGTGGGGGTTGAGTGGGGGTAGACGCTGGTCACCATCTGACGGTGGGAGGCCTTGCAAACCAGCAACTGGTGTGTCTGAGGAGGAGAAAAAGCCCTGTGTGGCTGGGTGAGCAAGAGAAAGGGTGGTAGAAGATGTGGCTGTGGAGGCAGGGAGGGCCAGATCCTGTAGGTCTTAGAGGTCATGGTGTGGAATGTTGCACATGAATTTAGCCTTAGTTCTTCCATCTTGACCCAGAGTTTACCTTCTAGGCCTGCACTCAGGCAGGGGGCTACGTGACTATCTCCAGGTACAAGAAAAAGAAAGCAAACAAGTAAGTGTAAGATTTAATAGATGGAGGCAGAGGTGAGAGGAAAGAGAGAGACCAAGTTATGGAGCCAAGAGAGCCTTTATTGGAGTCTGCAATTCCCAGGTGAGGTTCCGTGACTCTGGAGTGGGGAGTCAGGGAAGTCGCACCAGGTACTGGAGGGCAAGGTGTTTTATGGATGCAAGAGTTCAGGTTTGACCTCAGGTGGGCAGATAGCCAAGTAAGGGCATCTTTGGACTGTGGCAGGATAGGATTGGCTGTTTACTTCGGTGAGGTGTGCGATACTCTGGAATTTCATGGTGAGACATTCCAGTTTGAGACATTCCAGATCAGAGAGTGGGGGGCGTCGGTCCCTGGCGGTGCCTGGAACTATTCTCTGACCTGCAATAAAATGGCTGCTTGGTCGCCTTCCTAAAGTAACTCTTACAGTAAGGAGACAGGGTTAATGGTCCCTGTTGATGGTTATTTATGACGCAACTGCCATACTCTGTCCTTGAGAAAATAACTCTTTCCTTGAGACCCCCTATGACCCTAAACCTTGTCTTTAGAATAACAAATGTTTTCCTGCATACCAGGATAAGGGCCTTCTCCTTATCTCTTCGTAGACCCCCTTACAATAACCGCTCAATTCTGCTTCCATACCTCCTGCTTGCTTGCTCATTATAGAAATCCCTAAGATCTTGGACTCGGGGCCACACCTTTGGAGTTCTGTATTAACTATGTGTGGTCCTGGTCGGTAACAAAGGCTCCCTTAATTTGGCTTCAGTGGTCTTGGTTGATCTCTGAGTCTCTCAGCATAACAGGAGTTTGGATTTCATTCCAAGAGCAGTGAGAAACCCCGGCAGAATGTTAGGTGATAGGGCTGCCTATTGGCTGCTGCCTGGAGAAGAGTTTGCGGAGAGGCCCAGTTCACAGAAAGGCACCCAGAGAGGAACTAGAGCATCTCCAGGCAAGAAGGGATGTTGGTGACCCGGACCAGCAGAAAGGGACAGAAGCAGTGAGAAGTCGCCAAATTCCAGGTATATTTTGTGAGCAAAGCCAGCATGATTTCCCAGATGAGTTGAAGGTGAAGGTGAGAGATGGAGAGAAGACAGGCTTGGACCTGGGCCTCTGGGAAGATGGTGGGGCCCTGTGGCCCTGTATCTGAGGACAGCCCCAGAGGCTGGATCTGCAGTCAGCTGTGGGTGGTACACAGTCATAGTACGAAACCCTCGAGAGCCCTTGGGGACAGCTTGCAGCCCAGGGCTCCTGCAGTGGCTCTTGCCCTCCAAGCATCTTTAAAATTTTAAATTACACATTTCCTTACCCTTGAAAGGCCTCTGCTCTCTCCCTGTGTAGTGCCAACGTCACCAACATTCAGCTGGACTATGGTGGGATTCGGATGTCGTTCCACAAGGAGTGGTTCTCAGCCAACATCTCACTTGAATTTGACATTGACTTGAGACTGTGAGTCATAGAGCAGTAGGGGCGGTGGGGGGCTGCTCCTCCTCAGTGGGAATCTGGAAGGTGGAATGGGCAACCTAGGGAACCCAGATCTTTCTGACTCCAACCTGGTTCAAATCCTGGTTTCTGAACTCACTCACTGTGTGACCTTGGGCAAGTCACTGCACATCTGCACATTCTGCAGCTGAAATGTGGAAGGCACGTACTGGTCAGTGGAGGCAGGCGGTTTGGTCATTTAAGCCTATGTGAGTTCCTGACACTGATTCAAAAGAAAAGAGAGAAACATTTTTTAAAAATTTTTTATGTTTTTTATTTATTTTTGAGAGACAAAGAGAGACAGTTCAAGCAGGGGAGGGTCAGAGAGAGAGGGAGATACAGAATCCAAAGCAGGCTCCAGGCTCTGAGCTAGCTGTCAGCACAGAGCCCAACCCGGGGCTCGAACCCACGAACCATGAGATCATGACCTGAGCCGAAGTCGGATGCTCAGCTGACTGAGCCACCCAGGCGCCCCAAGAGAAACATTTTAATTGTATCATCACCCCTCCCTCTGTCTGCCAGACAATCCTTTAACATCAGTTGCCCCCAAGAAAAGGGAGTCCATAGATAAACTGGTAAAGATTTTTTAAATAAGATTAACTCTCAACTTCTGAATTTCCAAAGGCCCCTAAGCCGGTCTAGTTGAAGGGTTTTCAGAAGCCACTCTGCCTAACAGCATCTTGTCCTTTGTCGCAAATGCAGGAGTCACCAGGCAGGGCTGGGTTGTTGTTGAAAGAGTCACTTTACTCTTGGTGTTGGCTGTTCCCAGCTCCTCCTCCCCTCTGTCTCCGGCCCTTTCCCTCCTCCTCCCCTCTCTCATCCGCAGGCCCTTCGATAACAAGATCGTAAAGACACACACATGCATGAATCTCGTTGTGGAGTTCCGGCTGGAAAAAGATGAGTTTGGCCGGAGGGACCTGGTGATGGGCAGCTGCCATGTGGAGCCTAGCAGCATCTACACGACAGTTCTAACTGAGTAAGGTCCCAGCTGCCCTCCCCAGGGCAGGGCCCCTTCCCGACTCCTCCTGGGTGTGGCCACATGTCTCCACCACCTCCTGGATGAGCCCAAAATAGACCTTACACCTTCCCCAGGATCTTCTCTTCCTGAGTCAGCATCCCAGGGATGGCCGGCCACCCTCCAGGAGGTACCCTTCGTCCTTCCTCACGCCCTTCAGCCCATCCTCCCAGGCTCCCATCAACCACCTCCCGGCAGCCCCTGCTTGCTCCCTCTCTCTCCATCCCCACAGCCATCTCCCACTCACTCATCAACCACTTCCTGGACCTCTGTAGGAGCCGCTCTGACACTCCCTGACTCAGACCTCACCGCCTTCACTGTGTTCTGCAGCAGAAATAGCTTCCTAGCACAGAAATGTGGCCATGGCCCTTAGCTTCTGCTCCACCACCACCACCACCCCCCGCCCCCGGGGTTCTTCAAAGCCCTCTGAATGAAGAACAGACTCCTAGACGTCAGTCAGGACCCTGCTTGTCCTCTCGCCTGCCCCACTCTGCAGCCCTTTGCCCTCTCGTGTCACTGAAGGACCCACCTCCATCAGCATGCCATGTATTTTCATACCGCCCTGCCTTTTGCACATGCTGAGCCTTTCACCTGGAATGCCCTTCCCTCCTGGTCAAGAACTCCTCCTCATCACTCATTCATTCAACAAATATTTACTGAGAACCTACTAGGTGCCAGACATGGCATACCTGATGCTAGAGATACAGGAGTGAACCACAGCCAGAGGAAAAAAAAAAGAGTTATTTATATGGTGTATTTATTAAGAGTGTACAATAGATCTATATAGTGGCTGACCATGTCTGTCAACCTCAGCAGACTATCAGTCCCTTGAGGGCAAGATGCAGGTGTGATTTATCTCTGTAATTCCAGAATGCTGGAAGCAACCAGGTTTTGATTCATGTATTCATCAGACATTCACTGAATGCCTACGTCATGCAGGACACTCATGGCTAGGACAGTGCAAGGGAAAGACTGAACTCTGGTGCTCTACTGACCTGGTTCTAATCCAATCAGCACCTAGTGGTTGTGTGATCTTGGGCAAGTCACCTCATCTCTCTGAGTTGCCTCTCAACTACGGCTAACAGTGATGCCTCTCGAATAGAGCCAGCTGACGATCAAATGTCTGTGTAAGGTGTACTCAAGCATTCAGTCCTGGCGCTGGGGTGGCACAGATTTATCTCTTCTGTTCTGTACATCTACCTCTCTTTCCAGAGATATCTCACCAAAGATAAAACGTTTTCTCCACAACTTCAGGGAGAACCTGGTAAAAGTCACCCCGCACCTGGTAGAGAGTCAGGTAAGTTTGAGAGAAAATATTTTCCCCTTGGGTATCTTTGAGTCTGAGGGACAGACGTATATATTGGCAATTCAGAAAAGAGTTTCAAATCTTGGGCTCCAGAACCTCGAAAATCTCTGTTTTGTTGTCTACTGGTTGTGTGTCTTTGGCAAGGGACTTAGCCTCCCCACGCCTCAGTTTCCCCATCTGGAGCATGGGAAGCATCACAGTCCCCATATCGTGGAGTCATCATGAGGATTCAGGCACACTTGTAAGTGCTGTGCGTGGCCTCTAGTTGGCGCTCAGTACAAGGGAGCCGCCCTTGCTGCCATGATTCCTTGTGGAAATCCAGTGGAGTCAAAGCCTCCAGTCACAGGCTGTCTAGCTTTCTTCTCCCAGCCCCGGGCCTGAACCCCGTCTCTGTGTTGGTGGCCCAGGTGTGTCCTCTGATTGTCGAGATCCTTGGACAGCTGGACGTGAAACTGTTGAAAAGTCTCATGGGTGAGTGTCTGAGTCTGTCCAGGGAGCAGGACTCAGGGTGGGCAAATAGAGGAGGTGCCCTGGGGGAGTTCCCGGGGAGGTCTGCTGGGGGTGTCTGCATGTGCACTGAGGACACTTAGAGGTGGCCATACGACAATGAATGTTACGGTCCCCCGAGGGAGCTAGGACAGCATAAGAGACCCCTACCAAGAAGGCTGGGCCCCACCAAGTCACCAGAACCTCCAGACCACCAGAAGCTGTGACTCCCTCCCAAGATGTCCACTCAGTCCTCAGGGAGTGCGGCTCCCCAGGCTGGCCCTGCCCCAAACCTGAGACCACCCCCCCATCTGCAGCTAGACAGACAGTCCCCACCCTCACGGAGCTCACAGTTCCCTGAAAGGAAGCCAACAAGAAGCACATAACTACACACCGTTTGGAAAGAGTTTTAATGCAAACGCCTCAGGCACTGGCCCTTGGTGGCTTGGATGGATGAGAGTCCCCTTCAGGGGCTGAACGGCCACCACCCTGGTGACTGATCTTGTCTCTTCTCCTTACAGAACAGGCTGTGGCTCATAAATTCAACCAACTGTGAGTCCAGCCAGCCCTCCGCATGCCAGACTTGGAGCGTCCTCCAGCTGATACGGATCATCGGAAGGAGAGTCCACATTGTGAGACCTGACGCCTCCTTCAGAGTGGGGCTTCCACTGCCCCCAAAAACCTTTACCACAGGCCCTGCGGAGTCCTGTCCTATCCCTAATAAACTTTAGCTCTGCAGGGTACAGAAATCCCCCTTGCTGGGTCCTGAGGTTAGGGTTCCACAAGTCAAACTTGAGGAAGGTCCACCCTGAGACTAAATATACGTAGGTTTGCTCATCAGGCCAGAAACAGCAGAGAAAACACTTTCTTTTCCCGTAATTTGCAACCAGAAGCCCATCTGGAGATTTGCTCATCAATGCGGGAGGACCCTGTTGAGATCTCCCGTTCCATTACTCACTCAAGTCATATTTGCTGAGTGCCTACTATGTGCCAAGCACTTTGCCAGGCTCCAATGGAGTGGAGAAAAAGGTTGACACGGTGGAAAAGCATAAATGTTGGCACCAAACAGATCTGAGTTTGAATTCGATTCAGCCCAACGAGAAGTTCCGTGTGGGTGTGATCCATGTGCACCAGGGTGACTGCTGGCTGCCCCCCTTCCCCACCACCGGCCACCAGCACGGGGCTGGCTCAGAGTGTGAGCTCAGCACATATCTGTGGGTAAGTGCTGGATGGATCTGGTCTTGGGACTCACTCGCTGTGTTTGGGACAAGGCACTTTACCTTCAGGCCTCCCTGGCCTGCCAAGTAGGGATAGAAGTCTTACAGGATGTGGGGCAACAGGAGCCTGGCCACTGCTGGTGGGGGGCAAATGGCACCAGCTCGTTATAAACCCGGGTGGCGGTCGCTACAGAAGCCAACATAGACCCATCCTGAGCCAGAAACACACGCATGTAGACACTACAAGGTGTGCACGAGACTGCTTATAGCAGCAATGGTCATAAGAGCCCCTGAGGAAAAGCACTGAACGCCCATCAAAAGAGTGCACAAGTATCGTGGGCTAGTCTCCCAGAGGAATGTTCTAGAGTAATGAAAATCACCTACAACCACACACAACCACATGGGTGGATCTCATGCACATGACAGAGCCAGGCACCAAAGAGCACATGTTACATCTCCCATTTATATGAAGCTCAAAAACCACAAAACGAATCCATGATGTCAGAGACCAAGAGAGTGGTTACCCTTGCAGGGAGGGCTACTGGCTGGGGAGGGAGGGGCTCAAGGGGGCTTCTGGAGAGCTGGTAACAGTCTGTTTCTTGATCTGGATGCTAGCTCTTGAGAGGCTGTTTAGTTTGTGACAATTCATTGAGCTATATTCACTTACGTGCACTTGTCATGTATGTTAGACGTTAACAAGCATTTTTCAAAGAAAATATTTACCATGCAGGACGTTCTTAGGAGCATGTGAAAAAGCATTTGCAATATATTTGGCACCATGCTAGGTCCATGGGAAACATTTATTAAAAGCCATTTAGCTCACAGGGCACCCGGGTGACTCAGCCGGTTAAGCATCCGACTTTGGCTCAGGTCATGATCTCATGGTTAGTGAGTTTGAGCCCCGCGTCAGGCTCTGTGCTGACGGCTCCGAGCCTGGAGCCTGTCTTCGGATTCTGTGTCTCCCTCTCTCTCTGCCCCTCCCCTGCTCATGCTGTGTGTGTCACTCTCTCAAAAATAAATAAACATTAAAAAAATTTTTAATCATTTAGCTCATTAATTATTTGGTCAATGACTGTTCATTCTTAAATATTGATTCCTGCCCTCCTCCCAGGGGGAGAGAAAGCATACTGAGAAATCAAGGGGAAATAACACACATTAACGTTCTTGGCGTGGGCCACGCTGGGTGCTCAGCCTGCATGGGCGGCATCTCATCAAATCCTCACAGCGAATCCATGAGTGAAGACCCTGAGGCTCGTAGAGAGCGAGCCACTTGCCCAAGATCACACAGCAAGGAAATGATCCAGTCAACCCTGTTCAGGCAGCCAGACTCCAGAGGCCACACTGGACCGCTGTGGCTCGCTCCCCAGTCCCTCTTCCTCTTAACGCCACTCCCCCCAACACACACACACACACACACACACACACACACACACACACGAGGAAAACATGAGGAAAAATGATAAAACAGGCTTTCGGCTGGATTGACAAGCTCAAACAAGGAAGTGTCAACAGCTCAGAGACGAGAATAGGGTGAGGGAACCTCTTGTCTCCTCCTTCCAATTCAGGCTGCCTAATCCGAAATGCTTCCTCGGGATTTGCAACCCTAAACGCCCACGTCCATTCACACAGAGGTTTCCCCTTGACAGCCTCAAGTCTGGGGGCGGGGCTTCCTGCTCGTGACTCAAAGAGCAAACAGAGGGCTGGGCCCCATCCTCCAGCGAGGGTGCCCGGTCCCTTGTCCCTTGGTGAAGGCGGCTTTTGTCTGCCTTCCTCCTGACCCCTCCGGGGGTGGCTCAGGGCCCTCCTTCCTCCAGGGGCCTCCTTGGGTTTCTCAGATTCTGTTTTCTTTTCGTTTTAAGGTTCATGGAGCCTCGGACTCATCATGTTTTCTGCCGGCAGCTTGTTGCACAATGCGCTTCTATTATGATCGTGGGGTCTGGGGGGATTTGTGCAGAAACTCAGCCCCAAGTGCCCCAAAGCTTGCTCCAGGCCCTACCTCTCTGTGCCTGTCGCTTTGACACCCTTCCATTATAGAGTTCTGACTCTGCGTCACACACTGGGCTGCAAGCTACACGTGTTTACCCCATTCAATGGCCCCCGCAGCCCCAGGAGGTGGGTTGGGATGAGGAAACTAGGCTGCAGAGGGAAGGCATCTTGCCCAGGCTCATCAGCCAAGCTGGGCTCGACACTCAGGGTAGTCTGACTTCTCAGGAGTGGGAAGGCTCCAGAGAACATGAGCAAGAACTTTCTGAAGATTCTGTGACACAGACTTGGTCTCAAAGTTAAGAGCACTGAGGCTAGACAGACCCAGCCTGGGTCTTTGATGAAAAGGTAGAGACAGACCACAAATCAGCGGGCAGGGGAGGTGTGACAATAAAGGGCAGCCAGAGGGAGCTTGCGGGAATGATGGAGCTGTTCTTTGCCCTCATTACAACGTGGCTACATAAAACTCCACGTGTGTTAAGATTCATAGAACTATACACCGAAGGGGGAAAAGACAATTTTACTGTAGGTTAATTTAAAAAAAATTTTTTTAAGCCTGGGTTTTTTTTTAATGTTTATTTATTTTTGAGAGAGAGAGAGAGAGAGAGAGAGTGAGCGAGGAAGGAGCATAGAGAGGGGGGGACAGAGGCTCCCAAGCGAGCTCCATGTTGACAGCACAGAGCCTGACACGGGGCTGGAACTCACAATCCGTGAGATCATGACTTGAGCCAAAGTTGGACGCTTAACCCACCGAGCCACCCAGGCTCATCCCAAGCCTGGATTTTGTCATTTTGAAAACCAAGGCATAGAATTGTACATATATAATGAATTGAAGCAAGGTTTCCTACCCCCAAGACTAGAAAATTCTCCATGTCAGGTTGGGAGAGTGTGAAAGCCCAAGAGAAACTGAAGAGAACACTCTTCTAGTGGGTTCTAAAAAGTAGTGCCCTTGCTCCTCCGCAGGCAAAGCTTGGCATGGGAAGACAGACAACAGACACCCCCAGTCAGTGTCCTGGATTCAAGAGCAGAGGACATCTGTGCCCATGTTCCCTTCCAGGGCCATGCGAGGTGACAGGACCCCAGGGAGCAAAGGTTAACCGGAGGGTCTAGGCGGATCCCAGCAGATGGTCTGTGTTGGACCCACAGTCCTGCCTGAGGCCCAAGGAATTGAGAAACAGCAGAACTATGCTGGGTGTCTGACAGGGAGTAAGAAGTAAATGCTAAGTCAAAGGGGGCCTTCTGGATGGAAGGGAAGCTCAGTGTTCCTGGCAATTAGGGGGGACCAGACAGCGTGTGGACGTCTCTCCAATTCCAGTCAAAATAGCAGCAGCCTCTGTTAGAGGCCTTGATACACATGAAGGCCCTGGAACAGAAATTAAACGCCAGAGGAAAATAGGGAAGTTTCTGCTACCCAGCAAACTGGCCTTTGAGATGGTAACCAAGCTGTAGATACGTTAGAAAGAAAAACACAGCACGAGTGTATGAACCGAGATTCATGCCAGCTCCCCAGACCTCCTCCCCCACAGCCTCGCGAGGGCGATATTGTCCTCCCACTTCACAGATGAGAAAACTGAAGTTCAAGGGATTAGACTGACTTGCCCAGGGCCACAAGATTTCAATCAGGGCAATCTGCACCCAGACCCACCCCCTCACTGCCATCATATATATGCAGCCTCCTGGCTTCAAACCAGAGGCTGTTAGCTGTCCAGTAATTAGCTGCACAAACTTAAGTCAGTCCCTCAACTTATCTGCCTCAGTTTCCCCACAAATATAGTAACAAACGGACCCAACCCGTAAGAGTGGTACCAAGACAACAAGAAACAGGACTTTGAGGATGACTGACAACATCCAACTGTGGGAAGAGTCCAGAGAGTGTTTCAGTGGAAATGTCAGTTCAGTGAGTCTTAGCCCCTTGCAGACATCAGCCAGACTCTGACAGGAAGTGACAGCAGATCCAGGGAGGGCCTGGTCTGAAGGAAGGCAGCTCGGCTCCCTGATTACAGGGACGTGAGACACAGGGCCGAATTCTGACTCCACCATTCACGAGTTGTGTGTCCCTGGGAAGTAGTCTCCGTCTCTGAATCTCAATCTCCTCATCTGACATTTGAGGGTCAACAGTACCCACCAATGCCAATGATACTCATCACCAATGCCAATGCTCAATAAATATGCATTTCTTCCTCCTCTTTTTACTTTTGCTCATAAGGTGTTAGGTGTTTCAGGGCAAGAGCTGCTCTCACCAGTCTGAGACCTTGACCTCTCCATGTCTCAGTTGTGTCATCTGCAAAATGGATTCAAAGGCCCAAGCAGTGCAGACAGATGCCTCATTACTTCATTTGGGGGAGGGAAGAAGAGAGAGTAAAGGTAGAGACCTGAATACCGCAGCATCCTTCGGGCCTGGGGACCCGGAAAGACTTTTCCAATATATAAAAGTGAAATTTCATGAAAGCATAAGATGTAGGAAAGCAAAATGGACAGGTGAGTGCAGAAGGTGTCTCTGTGCCTCACTCAGCACAGGGACTCCGAGAGAACCGGCTGGAGTGTGAAGGCCGTGGCCCCGTGCCCGCGGTGCAAATCTGGACGTGCCCACTCACACTCCAAGCCCACGTTCTCCCCTCCTAAAACAAGGCTCCTCCTGCCCACCCCACACCCTGGAGGATCCGTGGGGGTGCTGAATATGAAAGACAAGGCCCGGCTGGCACTCGCAAGCGTCAGCCGTTGACACTGTTTTGTGATTGTCCAGCCAGAGAAGTTCCCACTCTGCCCCCACCTCCCTGTGCCTGAGCGCTTGCCCCCTGTGCGGAGGGGCAGAGCCGCACCCCTCCCTCCCAGGGTCCTGGCGAGGATGCGCAGCCCCCAGCGCCTCATGCAATAGGGACTCAGAAAACAGAGACCCCGGATGAAAGAAAATCAGAGGCAGTTTGAATCCTTTGACACTCTGGGAGCAAGAATCCTCCAAATGGAGAGAATTGGACCAGGATTAGAGCCCGGTTAGGAGAGGCCTCTTCCAGGGCCCCAGCTCGCTGCCTCTCCTCTCCCCGAGTTCCAAGTGTGAGCTGCCACCTCGGCGCGTGGGCCCCCCGCCTCAGCCCTGCACATGAAACCGCAGAGCCTTGAGTAACATCCCCATCTCAAGTTTTCCTCTGTTTAACTTGCCCATCAGGTGGCTTACGTGTCCCACCTACTAATGTGATCGGCAATTATTTACTTTGGAGAGCCCTGAAAGACACCACCGGATCGCAGAATTCTGAATTATCTAGAAACCCATCATCCGATTGGCACACTTCCTGATTCGCACACTATAAAAGCCGTTACCTCCTCGGCAGAAGCGAGCAGGTGAGAAGAGAGGAGGGCAGGAGAGCCGCCAGGACCTCTGAGAAGCCCGGGTGAGACCTGCCTGTCCCACGCCCGTCCCACTCCCCCTCAACCGCCCTGGGGGGCAGGGACTGCCAGGCTCCTTCCTGTGGGGTGGGCACCGGCTGACTGCACTTAGGACCACTCACTGGGGGTCTTTCCCAGGGGGGTTTTCGGGGGAATGGGGATGGCCATTCACTGCTTCCTTGAGAGAGCAGGAACATCGATGCCAGGTTTGAATAGGGAAAATGTACAGAAGAGAACTTGATGGTGCCAGGGAGCACACGGCCGCCCTGCCGAGGTCCCACGATGGGCTTCGCTCAGGAGCACGCTCCTCATGCCCTAAAGCAAAACCTCCCCGGCATGAGTTTTAACTGGAGGCTGCCATTGTGGATTGAGACCATCATCCTCAGCTAGGGTCCTTAGCTTCCACCGGATTCATAAAAGGTCTGTTTCCCGGAAGAGATTCAGAGAACGCGATTGAAGTTTATCTCCCCAGGGAGGCCACAAGTGGCTCTTTGGCCCAAAAAGCGCTCTTGAGTCCAGCCAGCCACAGCAATGATGGTGCTCTGGCCGCCTCGGCCAGTTGATGGAATTTTGCCCAAAGCAGCTTTCAACACCTTTGCTGGCTGCCAAATAGGCCTGGGACACAGTTGGTGATATCAGGGAGGGGACAGTCCAAAAGGCAGCCAGATGTCCGGGGTTGCCTCCAAATTTTGTTCAGGTTAGCTTGAAAGAGAAGAGAAAGGTGTAGAAAAGATAGTGTGTATGTTTTGGGGGTGGGGGCTCAGAAACCTATCTCTGACTACAACTCTGCTATCATGTTGCTGTGTGACCTTGGGAAAGTCACTACCTCTCTCTGGTCCCTTGATTCTACTTATGCACTGAGGACTTTGAATGGCCCCAGGAGTTCCCCAGTGCTGGTCTGGATGATGGCCATGGCCACGTGACCTCTGATATTCTGTGATTTCAAAGGATTTCCACAAACCGTCGCAGGCTGGACCTGGGCCAAAAGACTTCATGGGGATAATGGCAAAGCAGTTCAGTGCCTCAGCCTTTCCATTTGCTTGTCTGAAGAGCAAGAATTAGGGGCAACAATTTAGGCCATCACAAGCAAGCCCAATTGGAGAGCAAATCTGATGGTCACTTAATTTAAGGAGAAGCCTTTAGGTCAGAGAGATCTGGCTTCAAATCCTACCCCTACTGTGTGCTTGAAACCTTGGAGGAAGTTACCTAAACTCACTAGACCACCCTCTCCTCCTCTGTACAATGCAGGTAATGTGCACCCACATCTTAGGGGGTGGTTAAAATGAAATCAGTTACCGGGTCTGGAGTGTCTAGCCTGAATAGTGTTATTAACAATTGCTATTCACTCCCTGGTGTTCCGGGCCAGGAGTTCCAGATGGTGGGTGAATTCCTCTCTGTACTTATGCTACATTAGACCCATCATTCTATCCACAGATATCAAGACAGAAGATGTTTCAAACTGGGGGCCTCATTGTCCTTTGTGGGCTGCTGGCCCAGACCACAGCCCAGTTAGACATCCTGCCCTTGTCCCTGGGCAATGACCTGCCTTTGGCTAAAACTCCACCCCAGGACCCACATCCCACAGATCTTGCTGGAAGCTTAACAAGTGGTGAGTCTGTGACAGCCTCTTTCAGGTGCATGTGTGCGTGTGTCCAACCGTTCAGTGTGGGGAGGGCGGCAGGGATGGTTGGGAGAGAGGGGCTGAGGATCTGGAATTATCAGATTTAACCCTCCAAGAACCCACCCCTACACCCATTTCCAGGTCTCAGCAGCGGCCTACTCTCTAAGAATCTGTTGGGCATTCTACAAAAACTTCCACTCTTGGACATCCTGAAGTCTAGAGGAGACACTTCTGGGGGTCTGGTTGGGGGTCTGCTTGGGAAAGTGACTTCATTGGTCCCTGTCCTGAACAACATCGTTGAGTAAGTAGTGATAAAATAGGGCCTTGGTCCCCACCCCCACCAGAGAACCTCCATGGAGATCTGGGAGCCCTAGGCAGTGGCCCTGGAGGAGGGGGGGTTGTGGTCTGAACGTGAGGCCAGGACTTGGCATGAGGCCCTTCTCACAGTCTGGTGGGGAACACCAGCCCTCTTGAACCAGGGATCGCCCCCAGTCCTGAAGCATAACTTGAGGCCCCAGCATTGTCTATAATTCTCACAACCCTTTCAGCTCAAAGTCATAATCTCCAGTTTACAGGTGGAAAAACTGAAGCACAGAAAGTTGCCTGTGCTTACAGGACTAGAGTGATGCCGAGCGAGGGATCGAACTAGCTTACTTAAGTCCAAAGCCAAGGCTATCTCCCCACACAGTGGTAATTCTGTTCTCCTTACCTCTGGGAGCCATCAGAACACAGGTGGCCCTTGATGTAAGCAAGAAAGTGTAAGCTACTCTCCTCAATTACGTCATCAGTGTGATGTCCACTGAGCAGTCTGATGCGGGGTTTCCATGAGGCCCCTGAGAGCTCTCTACGCAAATAGCAGTCATGGGAAGCTTGATGCCAGGGAGCTGGCAAATCCTGGGTCCTTAATAGGGCTGGGTCAAAGCCATTTCCAAGATTTCTACCCACCCAGGTGCTTGCCCTGACTTGAAGACAGACAGATAGCCTTGTGTTTGATTTCCAAATACACCGTGTACTTGCTGGATGGCAGGGACCCAAGGCACGCAGTCTCTCTGGGCTTAGTTTCTCCATCTGTCAAATGAGACTGTAGTAGCCACAGAGAAAAACTGTCGGGGAGATTGGGAGAAATTTAATCACCTGGCACAGAGGTTGTAAGATCAGCTCGGAGAAGAGGCTTGCATTCATCCTTTCTCCGTTCTCCTTGATTTCCTGCTTCCTTCCTTGATTTCATGGTGACCATGATTGACCTGTTACTGAAGGTTATGGCAGGTTATTCTTACCCATAAATGTCTGTGAGGGACTTACTCCACTTGCCCTCCCCCACTCCCCCACTCATCTATCCTTCCATTTGTCCATCCTCTCTTCCCTCTGACCAGCTACTCTCCCATGCATCTTCCCACCCATTCATCAACTGACAAAGTCAACCAATATGGAGTAGGCCCCTTCTTTAAAGACTCTGAGCTGGCATACAGGATGCAAATATAATCCAGACAGAGCCTCCACCCTGGAATACCTCATAGATGTGAAATGAGGAGAGGGACATGGTGTGTCAGCATCTGACCCAGCGCAGAGGCTGGGAGAGACTGACGTGTGACTCAGACCTCAAGTGGCTTTTGCTGCAAGACTCCCCTCTTTTCTCCCCCACCCCACCTCAAGGGTAGCTCCTCCTCTGGAATGGGTACAGTTGGGTTAAACGTGGTTTCTAGGTTTGGGGCTGAAGGAGCTAATATTCTCCCTCCGGTTTGCTCCTTGGACAGGCTGAAGATCACTGACCCCCAGCTCCTGGAACTAGGCCTGGTGCAGAGCCCTGATGGCCATCGCCTCTATGTCACCATCCCTTTGGGCATGATCCTCAATGTGAAACTGTGAGTGGGCCCCATGGGGGAAGGGGAGGGTGGCTCACCATAGAAGACCCTGATGACCATGTATAGCCATAAAGGGGGCATTGGAGTCTAACAGACATGAACTTTCAACTGGATACAGATGCAGCAAACTGTTTCCTCTGTAGGCCCGTGACCGGAAGTCTGTTAAAGCTGGCTGTGAAGCTAAACATCACTGCAGAAATTCTGGCTGTGAAAAACGCAGAGGGGAGGATCCACCTGGTCCTTGGTGACTGCACTCACTCCCCCGGGAGACTGCAAATCTCCCTGCTTGATGGGTGAGGCCAGAGGGGTGGCTTCTCCTGCCCAGAAGCAATACTGATGGGATGATGGACAGATGGCTTGGGAAGATGGAACAATGGGTGTACGGATGAGTGGGAGGGAGGGAAGATGGATGGATGGATGGGTGGGTAAATAGCCACTTTTCTTTGATGGGGCTGACCAATTTTACATTAGATTAGGCAATCAAAAATCTGAGTTCAAGTCCACCTACCAGAAAGGCAGGTGGAGAAGTAGAGGGCTTCTTCTGTGAACATGGACAGTCCTTCCCCGGTTGGAGTCTCAGCTTACTCAGATAACTGCACTACAGAGCTACCTGGGGGCTCTTGATTGAATCCACTAGGATAATAGGTGTCAACGTGCTTTGTCCCAGTTCAAGGTAAAACAGCCATGCAGCCTACCTGGCTTGCTTATTTCAGTTGCCTGTCACAGGGGAGACAAAGTCATGCATGGAACTGTCCTCGTCATGGCTAACAGTTACTGAACACATATGTTGTGTTTCGCACATATCATCTTGTTGAATCCTCATGACGACGACGTGCTAAGCACTGTACATCCATTCATGAATTCTGCACAGTCTCACTGAATACCTACTGTATACTGGAACTATGTGTTTATTCTACTCACACCCACCGTGTGCACTGCTGCGTTGGGTGCACTCCCTTTGGCTGGGCCCCCTGGTGTCCACCTGCATGAGGGCGTGGGTGGACAAGGGCCTGTCTTAGTCATGGAGCACTGAGACCTATGTGAGAGCAGTAGGCCCTCAGAAGGCCTCTCCCTACCAACCCCAGGCCTCTGCACCGCCCCCTGGATTTTCTCTTCCAGACTTGCCCCCCTCCCCGTTCAAAGCCCTCTTGACAGTCTCACCGGCCTCTTGAATGAAGTCCTTCCTGAGCTGGTGCAGGGCAAGGTAAGTGGGTGGAAGTTGCAGCTCCCGATCCTCAGGTCGTCGAGCTTCTCAGAGTGAAAGAAACTCCTGGAGTGAGGTTTTCTGAACCTTCAGTTTGATATGTCTCCCTGTCCACCGATCCATCTGCCTGTGTTTCTTCCTTCCATCCTTCAAAATGCAGTGGCTGGTTCCTGCTCTGGGCCGGGCCCTGTGCATGTCCACACTGTGGCTGAAATGGATTAGCCCTGCCCCAGGAAGCTGCCAGGCCACCCTACGAGGGTGGTAGGCAAGCACCTTCCAGCCTATGCCTCCTATAGCCAGACACTCACCCCTCCCAGAGAAGTTCCCGGAGTTAGAAGCAGGTGTCCTAGGGCTCTTGTGATTGGGCGCTTCGCACACACACCTTCCTTTCCTCCTTCTGTCCAGGTGAACGTGTAGGCTTCGAACCAAACACTCTCAGACACAGAAAAATGATAGAGGGTCTCCCCCAGAGAACCCGTCCTGGGGGTGTTGAGGTGCCACTTTGCGTAACGCCTCTCTCTGCCCCTGGCTCAGGTGTGCCCTCTGGTCAATGAGGTTCTCAGCCACTTGGACGTCACCCTGGTGCATTCCATTGCTGGTAAGGACCCACTTCCAAGGCCTCTCTCCCTTTTCAGAACAGTGATTTTCCCCCAAGGAGCCCTGTCCCTGTGCATCATAGGAGAGAGCTAGCTCCTTCCATTTCGAGTTTCCTTTTTCGCCTTGAATTATCCAGATAATGTTAAGGGATGGGCCCTGCCTACCCTCCCCGCTGAGCTCCGCTGAGAGTTCCCAGACCGCCCCCGGGCCTCAGGGAAGTGTGGGATGTCCCTGAACTCCCTCACACCGGAGTCATCACTCCGGTCTGCAGTGGTGGTTCTTTCATTTTCCAGAACTACTGATCCATGGGGTTGAATTTGTCATCAAGGTCTAAGCCTTCCAGGAAGAGACCCAGCCTCTGTGGAGCCGGTGAGTGATGTTCCCCATCCCCAGGATGCAGGTGCTGCTGCTCTTCTCCTGACAGGAGGCAGCGGCGGCTTGGGACAGTGACTCTCTCGGGACAGTGTCTGTCTCCAAAGAGAGGCAAACAGCCACACAGAGGTACGCAGAGATGCACAGAGAAGTCCGCAGAGATGCTGATAGAGGTGGAGAGACACAGGTGGCCCCACAACACAGCTACAAAGAGAAATACACACGGTTGTGGATACACACGCACACACCACACACAGGGACACGTGGACACCATGGCACGCAAACACAAGCACAAGGAGTCCCCCAGGCTCCAGACCCTAGCCTGAGGTTCTCAGCCCCCTCCCCTTCCTCTGGAGGGCAAGTTTGATGATGGGCCAATACCAACAAGAGTTGGTGACCACTTGTCTCCACTCTGATTGGGGGCTTCTCCCGACAGAGCCACATCCTGCTGCTCAATCCACTCCCTGCTCAGCGTCCGAGGGCTTACAGAAGGCTGACCCACGTCCTAGACAATGACATGGCCCCTATGTGGGGACCGGAGCAGCCTTCTCTCCAAGGAAGCTGCTCTCCCTCCCTTCCCACAGGCGCGTGTTACAGCCCATGTCCTCACCAAATAAAGTTGCTCTTTCTCTGCACGGGGACCCTTGTCATTCTTCACCATCATCTGAGGGCTAGTAGATCAGAAAGAACCCAGCCCTGGGTGGTTGGAGCCACACAACAGAGTTTAGACCTTACACTGTAGAACTTTATGGTCTTCAGCTAGACGGGGAGATGTTCAGATGAGTGTGGACTTCAGAGCGACTGCTCTGGGGTCCTTAGGATGGGTGGACAAGGGGCTGGGGGTGGACGGAACGCTCCAGGCAGAGACGATGATGCACAAGTTTACCACACAAGAAGTGAAATGGCAGCTTTGAGAGATGTTCGGGAGGTGGACCTGGGTGTAGGTGAGGGACCAGGTGAGGCACAGGGTGCTGCCCCTGTGTCAGGTGGGGGAACCTGAAGGTAACAGGGGATGTGGGAGGATGAGAAGATTCCAGCAGAAAGATCATGCCTTTAGCTTCGGGCGTACTGCATGGAAGTGTCTGGGAGACCGGGGCGGGGGCAGGGGCAGGGGTGGGGGTGGGGGGCGGGGGGACATCCAGGACTCTGATGGATCATAAGTCATCGGCCTCTCCTCTTTGCTCACTGGTGTCCAGTCATACTGACTCCTTATCTGTTTTCTCAGCAAGAGGGTGACAGAGATGACAAGGAAGAAGTACAGGAGGAAAGACAAACTGGTCTAAAGTGTTCGTTGCCCATAGGCATGGAGAGTCATTGGAGATGCGTGGGGGAGAGTCTTATTTTTGGAGGAAGAAGCCTGATTTTTTAGGAACTGAGAAGAGGAAAGGATTAAAGAAAGTCAAGACTGAATGCAGATAAGATTTTTGAAAAATTGGAGGCAGGAATGAAGAACAGGGATACCCAGGCTGGGGAAGGTTGGCCCCTCAAATAAAAACTAAATATGCTATCTGTTTGAGGCCCTTAGAGGACTAGCCCACAGATGAGGGTACTGAGGCCTTGGGTATATGTGAATGACTTGCACGAGTCACACTATGACAAAAAGGCAAACCAAGGAATGAAAAATTCCAGACCTCACAGAAAACCTTGTCCCTTGAGTTTTGGGAGAGACCCCAGTGGCCTTGTGAGAATGACCAGATTCAGGTTGGTGTTTCCCAATCCCCACCAACATCCGTCCTCGTGTCCAGACCTCCCAGCACACCCACCTACTGTTGTCACTGGCCAACACGGCATCACGGAGTTCAGAACTGCAAGGTTTATTGTAGGCGACCAGCAGCTGTCTTCTGGTGAGGATGTAAGGGAGGAAGCACCTTCCACCTTCACAGAAGTGGAAGATCTTTGAATTTCATAAGTAGACGAATGATCATGGTGAATGTCTGCCTACCTAGTCAGTGACCTCAAGTACAGAAGGGCCTTCCAGACTGGAAACGAGTGCTCAGGACAGCACTGGGTTTGAGAGGAGTCCAGGCATTAGTGACTTTCAAGTTCCTTTTCGGGTCGGCATGAAGTCAATACTGAGTGGCCCCCTTGGCTGAGGTCCCAAGAATCAACCTGAATAAGGACAGGCACACACACCGGGCACCATCAGGGCTGGCCCTGCTGCCCCCTGACCGTGGCACCAAACTGCATTCCTGTCTGATCACACATCCGCTGCCCGTCTCTGAAGCCTATTCCCACTGCTCCCTCGGACTTCTTTCTATAGCCCACAGGTGGGTCTTTCCCCTTTGCTGACAACTTCAATTCCTAACTAACTAGTCTAACTCCCTGGACACACGACCCAGTCTGACAGGCAACCCGGGTCAATCAGAACACATTCGTGACTTAAATAGTGACAACATGTTCACCTTTTAAAACCTCTCTTAAAAGGATGTCAGTGACAATGGCAGATGAAGACCCCTGAAAACTCTCTCCTATGGAAAAGCCATGAGAAAACTGGCAAAAAAAAAAAAAAATTGTCAGAACCAGCATGTTCAGAACTCTTTAAATTAACCAAAGCTTTGCAGCAATCTGGGATGTGCTTATTCAACTAGAACCGCTGGGTCTTGGTAAGGACAGCGAGCTGTGTGGCATTTCAGTTGACCCTAGTCCCACCTCCCACT
Organism: Mungos mungo; assembly: GCA_004023785.1. Taxonomy (NCBI): domain Eukaryota; kingdom Metazoa; phylum Chordata; class Mammalia; order Carnivora; family Herpestidae; genus Mungos; species Mungos mungo. The sequence continues at coordinate 549 of PISW01012485.1, read as the reverse complement.
CTCCAGCGTCACGGAAGACTTGGAAACCAAATGCCCACCGCCTGGGTGAAAATCAGTAGCCGAGAAGCCCCTGGAGACAGGCAGGACGGGACTGGAACAGCGCCTGCCCTCGTCACGGGATACGGTCTGAAGGGGTTGTCTCACGTTCCTGTTCATGTTCTAGCCACTACTTCTGTGGGCCACGCCACCCCCAAATTAAGTGGCTTCAACAACAGTTCTCACTTCGTGATGCTCTGTGGTTTCTGGGGGTCAGATTCAGGAAGGCTCAGGGTGAAGTTCTGGCTCACATTCTCGGCAATTGCAGGTTTAACTTGTAATGGCTTCTTTAATCCCCACACAGCCCTCTGGGGGTAGGCACTGTTAGGACTGGCCTCCCTTTGCAGAGGCCAGAGAAGTTGAGTCAGATCCCTGAAGCCCCCAGCTGGGGCAGGTGGGGCTGGGGCAGGAGCGAGGCAACCAGACCCACAGAAGGGAGATCAGAGGAGCTGTCGCTCATTCCCCCTCTCCCTCCCCATCCCGCACCCCACTCTGCCCCCCAACACGATCCCA
>PISW01012484.1:0-32388 GCA_004023785.1 Mungos mungo | reverse complement strand
GTCAGCAGGACCGCTTCCAGATGGGGCGTCTACACGGTCAGCCGGACTGCTCTTGGACAGGGTGCCTACATGATCAGATGGACTCCTCCCAGATGGGATGGCTACAGGGTCAGCAGGACTGCTCCCGGCTGGAGTGTCTACATGACCAGCTGCCGCTGCCCAAAGAGAGGGGGAGTTGAGGTGATGGTCACTTTACACTTGGAAGCCTCTTTGGCACCACCCATGGCACAGCGACAACCTAGAGGCTCTGGGCCCCTCCAGATGGGGGGGAGGGCCCGTCTGTGGGCGGCTCCTGACCCCAGACACTGGTCGCCTGTTGGGCCTGAGACCAGGACGGTCACCCCTTCAGGCGTCACTTAGGAGACAGGGAGGGCCTGCCTGATGGGTGGTGGGGGCCCCGGGGCCCCGGGGTCCTGGAGGGAGGGAGGGGCAGGGCCAGGGCCTGACAAACAGCGAGGGACGCCGTGAAGGTGAGCCAGGCGGGGGGCGGGGGCCCCCGTGGGACGGAGGATCAGGAAGAACCGCGAGGAGCAGGTGCTCTGGGAGCCCCTCCCGATGGCACATCCTCTATCACCCCAGGACCTCACGGTGACGGAAGATTCCAGATGCGTCTGCGGCAGGAAGGACTCCCCTCGATGGTGTTCCTTACACTGCCGCTTGGTTCCCAAACAGCTTCCCTGTGGCACCCGGGTGTTCCTCGGCTTCCCTGTGCTGGTGACCGTGCCCTCGGCGTGCGTCTCCCGCCTGGGCGGAGAGCGCCCCCGCTCACAGCACAGGGGCGAGGCCTGCGCGTCCTGGGACAGCTGTCTGGTGGTGGGACCAGGCAGGCGGCCCCCGAGGCCCTGTGACCGAGGCCGGGTCTGTGCGGCGGCCCCCAGACAGTCCGCGCATGCGTGGCTGCCGCAGCGCACTATCGCGGGGCTCCGAGGCCCGAGGCCAGAGCGGGTCTCACTGGGTGGCACCAATGCGTGGCAATCTGGCCCCCCCCCCCCCCTGCTGCACCCGAGGAAACGGTTCCCTTCCCTCCCAGGCGCTAGCGCCGCCTCCTGCTCTGAGCTCCCTGCTCCGCGCTCCAAGCTCGCAGCGCTGGGTCCCGCCTCCTGTGGCGTCCTCTTCCGTGGCGGCTCCCCCTCTGCCCGTCCCCCAGACCCCCAGGGTGACACTCACCCTTCTCCCAGGTCCCCGGGGACACGCCCTGTCTCCCAGGCCCCCGAGGTGACACACGCCCTTCTCCCAGACCCCCGGCGTGACACACACCCTTCTCCCAGGCCCCCGGGGTGACACGTGCCCTTCTCCCAGGCCCCAGGGGTGACACGCGCCCTTCTCCCAGGCCCCCGGGGTGACACACCCCATCTCCCAGGTCCCCGGAGTTATACGTCCCATCTCCCAGGTCCCCTGAGTTATACGCCCCATCTCCCAGGTCCCCGGAGTTATACGCCCCGTTTCCCAGGTCCCCGGAGTTACACGCCCCGTCTCCCAGGCCCCCGGGGTGACACACACCCTTCTCCCAGGTCCCCGGGTGACACGCGCCCTTCTCCCAGCCCGCCGGGGTGACACACACCCAGCGGGCTCATCCAGGATGTCTGCCCTTGCGAGACTCTCTGTTGGCCCTGTCTCGGAAGCCTGTAGGGCCCTGGTCACCGGTTCCGGGCATGAGGGCGTGGACATCCCCCCGGGCCCACGGAAGTTACCCACACAGCCCTGTGCCCCCGGACGTTTGCAGGAGGAGCTGAACTCTGCTCCGGAGTGGACGGTTTTAACGTTTGGACCAGAGTGGGCTTGCATATCAATTATTGAGCAGGGGACTTTTAATCTAAAAGGGGTCAGATCACAAAGTTAGAGGTCACCCTCAGTCCCACCCAGACCAGAGTAAGAACTGACCTCACATTCAAGGGACACAAGGAAGCCTAGGGGCCATCAGGCTGAGCTGCAGTGCCCACGTGCCCAACAGGCCACCTTTGATGGCCAGTCCCCCAGGCACGGCCACCTGGTGACCCGCGGCTTCTCTGCAGAAGGAACTTTCCAGGACCCCTGGAGGAAGTGGTTTAGGGAAGGCCCTGAAGGACGACACCGCTCACGCTCGGGTGGGCTTCACACGCGCTCTGGGATTTGTTAGACCTCAGTGCTGGCGGCTACAGAGTCGGGGCACACGCATCAGTCAGGCTGGGTGCTGTGTGGGCGACCCAGGCTCAGGTCAGGGGACCCTGGGGGTGACTCTCTCCGCTTGACTAGAGGGGATCAAGGGCTTGGCTGTGAGGTGTTCTGGGCAGGTCCGGAAGGTCTGCAGTGGACGACGTCTGCCTGGTAGGAGCTCACAGAGCAGCTGCTTCCGACCCCTCGGAGGGGGTCCCAGGAGGCCGTGCACCAGCAGCAGCTAGGGGTGCCGCAGGGAGCAGGCCTGAGGACCAGGGTGGGGCAGGAGGGCCGGCAGCACCTGGAGGACTGGCAGGAGGGGGCCACGCACACAACGGGCTTGCAGCTCGCGGGCACGCAGCAGGCCGGCTGGCAAGAGCTGGGCACACAGCAGGCCGGCTGGCAGGGGCTGGGCACACAGCAGGATGCCTGGCAGGGGCTGGGCACACAGCAGGACACCTGGCAGGGGCTGGGCACACAGCAGGCCGGCTGGCAGCCGGTAGAGCAGCTGGTGTGGCACATGGTGACTCGGCGCTGGAGTGGAGTCGGGGGAGGACGGGGCTGGTCTGGAGCCTCCATCCCCAGGCGGCCTTTACCCCCGGGCTGTGGGGTCCTGGCAACAAGCCACATGGGGGCCTTCCTCCCGGGGGCCTGGCTCTCCTCCTCTTCCTCCTGTGTGCGTCTCTTCCTGGAGGCTCTGCTGGAAGTGACTCGGATCAGGAAGCTCTGTCTCAGCCCCGAGGCTTACCGTGACTCAGTGGCCCTGCGATTTCTGGACTCAGAGCCCAGGTTGGATGGCAGAGGACTGTCTGCGGGGACAGGGGACTCCACCTCAGGATGTTCAAGATCCCCCCAAGTTTACATCCCCTGCCCCCTGTCCGCACAAGCACCGTCCTACTTGCCAGACTGGCAGCGGGGGGTGGGGGGGTGTCCCCCTTCTGACTTGGAAACCCAGCGATCCAGAGGGTCTTCCCAACAGGCCAAAGCCATGCGGCCGGGCTCCTCCTTGTGGAGAGCCGTGACCACATCATTGCAACAGCAGTAACGAGGGGCCAGTGTCCTGCGGGGATCGTCTCAACTGATTAGTGATCCGCCCCTGCCACCGTCGGGGGTGGGTGGGGCCACGTGCACGGATGTGCAGTGAGTTTGGAAGGGCCGTGTGCATGTTCTCCCCGCAGTGCCGCAGCGGATCTGAGCCGGCTGGTTTCACTCTGGAGTCTGCGGTCCTCACCATTGTGCCCAGTTGTGCTGGGGCGTTGGGGGTTTTCTGAGGTGCTTGGATTTGCTAGAATTTTTTTTTAAATCAAATTTGGATGGTTTGTCCATTATGTATTCAAAACACCCTTATGCTTCAATATTCTCTTCTCCTTCTTGTGTTGAAATTCCTTGTTGTCAGACTTCCTGAAACTGTCCTGTGGACCCTCTTCATTTTTCTTAATTCTGCTCTCTCTTCTGCGGACTGGACGATTCCTACTGATATGTCTTCAAGTTGACACTGTCTTTCTTCTTCGACCTCCAGCTGCGCGGTCTGAGGCTGTGTGCCTGCGGCCGAGCGCCCACACCGCGGACTCCCCACTGCCCCCGGAGCACCCCCACCTCTGCAGCAGTGCCCTCAATGCCCCCACGCTGCCCCCACTTGGAACACCGCCTCCCGACCCCTCCGCATCACCCAGGCGCCAGCCCCGCATCGCCCCCACACAGGGGCCCCCAAACCTCCCACCGCACCCCCGCCACTCTGCACCTGCTGGGCCTGCTTTCCTTTCTGGGACTCTCCCTCTCTGTAATTATTTCAAACACTGATATTTATGCACTCGTTACTCATTTTCCCGCAAGGCTCGTGAGGCTGGGGCATGTCTAGGGCCAGCTCAAAGTATATGTTTGTTGCACAAACAAATCAATTATTACAAAGACTACTGTAAGGCAGAAGTCGGTCACCTTCTAGAAGGGAGGATAGTAAATATTTCAGGCTGTGCAGTGACCACTTCACACCATAGAGCAAACCCTAGACAGCACATGAGCAAATGAGCATGGCTGTTGCCAATAAAACTTTATTTACAAAACAGGCATTGGGCCAGATTTGTCCCACTGACTTCTCTGCTTCCCAGTTCTTTAATGTTTTCCTGTGCGAAATAAAAGCGCAAAGTACGCCCCGAGGTCTCCACCGATGGCAGAAAGGAGTAAAGGACACAGTGTGGAGTCAAACCAGCAGCGCTATGGGCACAGGAGTGGCCTGGGGAAATACACAGACCCCGCGTAGGTCACATCAGGACATCTGTTTACAGAAGAAGAAACCGGCCTCTAAGCTAAACGTGCTTACGGTGGTGCGTGACACAGGGGAGGGCGTCCCCAGACAAGCAGGTGTTGGGGAGACACGGTGGAGGCGGCGATGAGGAAGTCTGCAGCTGTGCCCCAGGGTCGCCCAGATGCCTGGGGAAGGAGCCTCCAGACATCACCGCCTCCTCCCTCCCGACACCAGCCCAGCCCCATGCCGACATGTGCCACACCAGCTGCTCCCCGGGCTGCCAGGCGTCCTGCTGCTCCTCCAGCCCCTGCCAGGCATCCTGCTGTGTGCCCGTGAGCTGCAAGCCCGTGTGCATGCCTGTGAGCTGCAGACCCACTGTGTGCGTGCCCGTGAGCTTCAAGCCCATGTGTGTGCCCTCCTGCCAGTCCTCCGGGTCCTGCCAGTCCTCTGGGAGCTACCAGCCCTCCTGCCAGTCCTCCGTGTGCGTGCCCATGAGCTGCAAGCCCGTGTGTGTGCCCTCCTGCCAGTCCTCCAGGAGCTGCCAGCCCTCCTGCCCCACCCTGCTCTGCAGGCCCATCTGCTCCAGCTCCCCGTGCTGCCTTTGACCACGCATCTCCTACAAGCTGCTCCAGGGCAGAGAGGGCCATGCCTGTGCCCATCCTGGACCACGTCTTCACGGGGCCCCCAGCTCTGCATGTGGCAGGTGAAGAACATTCCCGTTGAGTTCCTGATGAGTAGCAAGACGATCCGGATCCCTCCGTGACCCTACATGTCTCCTCTGGGAGGCCCTTCTCTGCCTCCAGCAGGGAACCAAGCCCATGTAAGCCAAATAAACTGTGCCTTCCCGTTTTATCTTCACACATTTTGAAGTGCTTTCCTTGAAGGCATACACAAGCAATAAGCACAGTCGCCCCTTTGCACCAGCTCAGCTGGAGGGGGGGTCCTTTGAGGGCTCCGGGGGGCGATGCCGTCCACACCCCCACCACCCGAGACTCACACTGTTTATCAGGGAATCAACTACCCACTGAAAGGGGGCCTGGGCCCCGGGTCTGACAGGCTGCCTTCGAGGATCGCCACAACAGGGAGGGCAGGGAAAGCTCCCACAAACCCTTCCCTGCAACAAGGCGGAGACTGGCCATCTCGCGGAGGAGCAGGAAGTGGGATAGCCTCACCCTCCAAGACCCATGCCCGCAGGCCGGCTCAAGACTGACCCAGGGCCAGGACAACAGAGCCCTGCCCCCACCCAGCCTGGCCCACGCAGCTGCAGGGGCACTGCCGTCACCGGGGGAGGCAGACACGTGTCGGGTCCCCTTATGGGCCAAGACGGAGGGCAGAGCGAGAACACTGCACCCCGAGCCCTCGCCCCAAGCACCCGGCACCGAAAGCCCATCACGAAGGAATCTGAAGTCTAAGTACCTTGAAGGTCATCACAAGAACAAGGGCCTCCAAATCCAGGTCAATATCTGAGCGGGCTGATCGAAACTCACCCCCACCACACTGATGGTCTGAGAGAAGAGACTCCCCCATTTCCAGGAAGAAACACTGTTTACGTCCATTTCAATTAACCCAGGATATCTGATGTTCAATCTAACATTTGACAACATACAAAAAAGGAAAAAAGATCAATCCATTGTCAAGAGACAGAGCAATCAATAGAACTAGACTCCAGAGTTACCCGGATGTCAAAGCAATCGGACCGAAACATGAAATTAACCACAATGAGCAAAATAAGTCAGACAGAGAGAAAGGCAAACACAGTGGACCCTTGAACAATGTGGGGGTCTAGGGCACTGACCCCTCGCAAGTCAAAAATTCACGTATAGCTTTTGACTCCCTGAAAACTTAACTAATAGCCTACTGTTGACCAAAATCCTTACTGGTAACATAGTCGATGAGCATATGTCTTGTATGTCAATGTATCACGTGCTATCTACAGATCTACATTGTTCTCGTTAGTGTCGTGTCGTGTTGCATCACACAGATACGTTAAAATAACATTATTCATCTCCTAACGGTCTTCTTGTCTCTTGTGTTGTTGTTACCATCACAGACGATGTGACTGTAAACACCTTTTATGTGTATCTTTGTGCAAGTACTTATGTTGGGGCTGATTCCTGGCAGAAATATCCCCGTTTAAAAAAGAATTATTTAGTGTTTATTTTTGAGAGAGAGAGACGGAGTGCAAGCAGGGAAGGGGCAGAGAGAGAGGGAGACAGAATCCGAAGCAGCTCCAGGCTCTGAGCTGTAAGCACAGAGCCTAACGCAGAGTTCAAACTCACGAACAGAGAGATTGTGACCTGAGCGGAAGTCGGACGCTTAGCTGACTGAGCACCCCAGGTGCCCCAGTAATACCCACTTTTCAAAGGAAAGGTCAGTGGACTCTGAAAGGCTGGGGGCACACAGCAGAGCAAGTGTCCACAAGCACGTGATCCCCAAAGCTGGCCCCCACGACCACCTCCTGCTCTGCCTTCTGCTCAGAAGGGCCTTGGGGACAGGGAATGAATTAACCAAGAAGCCTCTGGAAGGGCTGCAGTGGCATGCCACCCAGCCGACAGCCACCTTAAACAGTTGACTATTTGAAACCTGCAGTCACTGACGTGGTGACCAGGAGGCCCCCCACCTCACGTCAGTGTCCAGTAAACAGACGGGACCCACGAGCCCCCCACTCAGCGTTTGGACAGTCCTGTGGTGCTGATGAGGCAGCGGGCAGGCCGAGGGCCCCTCGCACTTGGAAACACACACCAGCCGCACCCAGGGGCTTCGAGAGCTGTTTCACTGAGTGCAGGGCTCCGGGGAAGAGAAGACAGGGCTGCCTCTGGAGTGGGCAGCCTTGAGAGAGGCTCCTCTGTCCTGTCTCCTCCCAGGGGGCCGTGGGGCTGACCCAGAATCAGGCTTTCTTTCCGGTATCTCCCCAACCTGTTCTGTCCATCTCTGTCGAAGGAGGCGTTGCCTAGCAACTGGAGAAGTGCAATGATGCCCCCAGACTATTCTGTTCCCCTCCTGTGACACTTAACCCTGGTTGATCTTTAGCATAGAGACTGGGGCCTCGACAGCCGTCCTTAAAGGAAAATGAGTTCTATCCAACAACGGAGGGACAGAGGGGCTTTCTAGCCTCGCTTTGGGAGGGGGTCTGGCAGGTTCCAGACTTTTCAGTTCTCAGAAAGAATCTTTCTTCCTAAGCCTGCAAGACTCCTTGGGCAAGCGGGCAATAGGTGGTAAGAAAACCCTTTGAAATATGATCACTTCCATTTACTTTCTAATCTGTAAAGCCACCTTGCAAAAGAACGGGCCATTTTCTGGCCTGCATCCCCCTGACATTTCAGTCTCCATGCTTTGGAAGTGTGAGAAGCAGCTGCAAAATAACGCAGTGTAGACACCTGTGGCAAGGCACCTGCAGCTTTTTCTCTAAGAACTGTTAATAATTTCCATTTTAACCAAGAGTTACTGTGGACTGGGTGTGGAAGGACCTTTCAAAGAGCCACTTGGGTCACCAGGCAAATAGTCCTAGATAAGCATTTGCTTACCCTGAGATTTGAGTATCTTGGAAACTTCAAGGTATGCCCTTGGGAAGGTTAATCTGGCTGCTCAGTAAACTGGCACCAAAAAACAAAACAAAACAGAACAAAAAAACAAAACAAAACAAAACAAAAACAAAAAATCCCCTGCCTGTCCACACAACAGAGACGGGCACTGACAAAGCTCGGGGTCCCAGACTCCAGACAGGCCAAGCGTTGTCTGTGCTCAGTGCGGCAGGACAAGCCCTGGGACCCCGCCACCCTGCGGCCCAAGGTCCCTACAAAGCAGGAAGGGAAAGAAGTCACCGCACATCCCGCTCCCCAGAGAGCCGCCGTTCACCTTCAGCGCTTTCTCTGCATTATGTGTGGTGTGTGCGTTGCACTGGAAGGGAGTTTGTGTTTCTTACAAAGCTGTGGTCACACTGTTGGTCTAGGTTGGTTTCCTCAGTGGCTCGGTCAGTGCAGCGGCTCGGTTTCGGCTCAGGTCACGATCTCACGGCTGGCAGGTTCGAGCCCCGCGTCGGGCTCTGTGCTGACGGTACAGAGCCTGCTTGGCATTCTCTCTCCCTTTCTCTCTGCCTCTCTGTCTCTCTCAAAATAAATAAATAGTTTACAAAATAACCTGCTTTGTTTTCACAAGCCTTGCCTGTGACACAGACCTGCCAGCAAAGGGATCACAGTGGTGGCACTCCTCCTAGTCTGGGTTGTCGGTACTGTTTCCACGATTGACATAGCCCATTGTGCAGGAACCGGGAGGAAGCCTGAAACATAGGGAATCGAGACCCCGGCCCAGGCGGCCGCGTGACATCCCTCCAGCACGGGGTGTTTTTTTTTTTTTTAATGTTTTTATTTATTTTTGAGAGAGAAAGAGAGACAGAGCATGGGTGGGAGAGGGGCAGAGAGAGAGGGAGACACAGAATCTGAAGACAGGCTCCAGGCTCTGAGATGTCGGCACATAGCCTGACCCAGGGCTTGAACCCATGAACTGTGAGATCATAACCTGAGCCGAAGTTGGACGCTCAACCAACTGAGCCACCCGGGCGCCCCTCCCTCCAGCACGGTTTGACCCGTCTTCCGCGTTGAGAACCGTTTGACCTTGGGGTCGACCTCAGGTCACGACTGCTCTCCCAGATTCCAGGCTGGTGTTTCTGATCATTTATATGATGTTCTAAGAGGATTGGAAGGTGTGATTCTTTTTCAACCTTTCCAATCAAAGGTCTGAAACCCCAAGAACAGATTGGGATCCCCGAAGGAGCTCCTGTGGCCTCCTTGCTTTCTCCACGGAGACGTCACCTCCCCTCCGGGTGAAATCCTGGCGTTCCCATCCTCCATGTCCTTGGCGCTGCCAGCGAGGGGCTCCTGGCTCACTGCTGTGGCCACAATGATCCGCCTGCGCTCCGGACGACAAAGAATGAACCGAACGCTACCTTATGACATGCTGCCATGCCGTGGGAGTTCCGTCTCGGCGTTTGCCCGCAGGGTCTTCCCACCAGGAAGACATGCTGAGGTCTGGGCTCCGGGTCCCTGTGAATGTGACCTCATTCGGAAATAAAGTTTTTGCAGATGACGTCACCTGGGTGGGGCCAGGCATGTGAGAACTGTCCTTACAGGAAGTGAGAAGTTTGGATAGAGACGCGGAGAGAAGCCATGTGAAGTGGGGGGACAGAGACAGGAGTGAAGGAGCTACAAGCCAGGGGCCATAAGGATCACCGGCCACCCCCAGAAGTCACGTGGGACTCCTCTGCCTACGCTGTCCTGTCTCTGGTCCCTAGAAGGGATGTGGATGGATTCTCCCCTACAGGTTCCGGAGGGTGCACGGCCCCGCCGCCGCCTTGATCTGGGCCTTCTGGCCTCCAGTCTGTGAGACAATTACTGTCTGTTGTTCCAGGGCCTCTGACTTGTGCTGTTTTGTCACAGCAGTGCCAGGGTGCTGACTCACAGGGGAAGGAAGAGAACTGTGGTGGCAGGTATCTGTGACAGTGACACCCCCTAACTAGGTGATGGAAACCCAGACCCCCGTCTTCTGGGCAGGCCCGTGTCTCCGGAGCTCCATGGGGCTGGGGACAGCTGCTGTTAAGCATCCTTCCTCCCAAACTGTGGCATGGGGGTCCCCGAGCCCCACGTGCCCTCCTATTAGCAGCAATAAGCTGTGTCTGCAGCCTGGGACTCCTCTGCCTTCGCTGTCCTATCTCTGGTCTCCAGTACTGGCCACGGAGCAAGCAGACAAAGTGGGGCTGGATCTCGGGCTCCCGCAGGGGTGGGAGCAGAACAAATCTCAGACGGGGGCAGCTTTGCCGAAGGAACAAGCAGTGACCGGGGAGGAGGTGGCCTGTGCCCCCTGCTCAGGCCCCGACTGGCCTGCATCTGTGGGCCACCATAGCCACAGCCCTGGAGGGCAAGATCCAGGGTCGTGATGCAAAGGCCCCGAAAATCACCCTGCTGGTAGGATTCAAGCTCAAACTGACACTCAGGCCACGTGACTTATCCTAGGCTCTCACGCACAGGCCCCCCCCGAGCGTGGAGCCCGCCCATGGCCCTCTCCCGAGAGGGCAGCCCCAGACTCGCTCTGCTCCTTCCGATGCGGGTGGTGGAGGTGGACGGCTTGTGCCCACGGGGCACGGCAGCAGGAGGGGTGCAGATGGAGCCCGCTGGGGTACCAAGGTCGTCTGTGTCCTCACCTCTGCCAGTCTACACTGGCTCCCTCGTGGGTGTTGGTGGGTCCCGGTGCCCAGCTAGAGGGGGAGGCAGAGACCAGAGGTGCTCCAAGCCCAGCAGCACAGCCCAGGGCACCCCGCCACCTGGGCAGGCCGGACGGTGCCCCCGCCAACGTCCCCATGTCCTAGCCCCTGGGAACGGTGCATGCGGCCTGAGGAGGGGATAGAGGACTCTGCCGCTGTGAGTACGTGAAAGGCCTGGAGAAGGGGAGATGGCCCTGGGCTTCGCTGGTGCCCTGCAGTGCCTAGGACCGCAGAGGGGGCTCCCCACTCCACACAGGGCAGTCGACACCCGCTCCCCAGGGACACAGACCGAGGGCAGAGGACTCCTGGGGCCACCAGAAGCGATCCTGAGCTTGGACTTCCCGTCTCCATCACTGCGAGAGAGTACATTTCTGTGGTTTCAGGCCACCTGCCCGGAGCGCTTTCCTCCGGCCGCCCCGGAGCTCATCACGCTCTCAGCCCTGCGGGGTCCCACGAAATGGAGCCCCGCGAAGCACAGAGTTGAGAGGAAAATTATGTGCGGGGATCGGCGTGACCGCTGCCGAAGTCAGCCTCGCGGTGCTCTGACCCCAAACACTCCCCCTCGATTCCTGCTTCTTCATCCCGACCAAGAAACACACGGAGGAAGCGGACTTCGGGGGGTCTTCCTTCACCTGTAGCTCCCAGGACCCAGCTCCTAACGGTGGAGAGCGGGTCCGCAGTTGGGAAGAGGACTCGTTGATTTGAGGCCTGTGAGCGGGTCCCCCGTCCATTCCTGGAAGTGACAGGGGAGAGGCGGCTCTGGCCGACGGAGGGCCACAGCTCCTGCAGGGCGGGCCTGTGCTGTTAGCGTTTCCCCCACACCTCCCGCCACGCGCCATGATTGTCTCGGCCTCGTGGACCATTGCCCCTGTGTGCCAGGAAGCCAACCGTGGCCCTCGGTGCTCGCTCTGGGGGGCCCCACACCAGACGGTGGCTGAAGCACTGTCATGGCAGCTTGGTCACTCTCTGGCATCCTGTCACCTGTAAACCAGGCTGCGGGTCATTGTATTGAGAGTAAACCTTGGCTGGTGGCCATGGGGTGTTGTCAGGAATGTCAGGGCGGAAGCATGTTTCAGAAGGTAGAAGGTTCTGGAATGTGCAGTGAATTAGTAGCCGGAGGACACGCTTTCGCCTCCTGCTCCCAGCGCTGGAATCCTGCCCCTGAGCCCAGGGGCAACTAACCTTGGCACTTGGCATCTCCCCAGTGACAACCTCCTTCATCCAGATCATTAAGCTACAGTCCTTTCATCCTTCACAATCGGGCCCAGTGCCGCCTCCTCCAGGAAGCCTGCTTAGACTAAATCATTGAACCCTGTGAAAGGCTGAGGTCGTGACGCAGTAAAATTGAACCCAGGTAGCCAAGATGATTCAGGTCAGCCCGAGGCTCCGTCCCTCACTAATCATCACGGGAAAGTCACTCACTCTCTCTGAGTCTGCGTTACCAGGTGTGAGTGGAGGGTATGGACGGGATGGGTGTCTGATGTCAGAGGCATTTCAGGGAAAGCTCTGGGCAGGTGGCTGGCGTGTAATGAGCACATGGTGAGTGTCTGTTGTCGCGGCTGCTTCCACTCAGCTCCACCCCACTCCCAGTGCCCGGCAGAGGGATCTGGACGGTGCTCGGTGACACTGCCCCCCGAGCCCTGCGGCTTCCCTTCCCCTTCAGTGGGGGCAGGCCCCAGGGACGCACTTCTAACCAACAGAATCCACGAGTGATGGAGTGTCCCTTCCACGGGTAGGTTTAGGACTGACTTGCATTTGGCGGACCCCTTCCCGACCGCTTTCTCTGTCTGCGCTCCAATGCATGAACCGTGGAGCCGTTAGAGAGGCCTGCGTCCACACGGCAGGATCGGAGTGCAGCCTCTGACCAATGGCCAGCGAGGAACTGAGGCCCTCCAGCCAACAGCCCGGCTTCCAGGAGCCGGATCCTTTGCACACCTGCTGAGCGACTGAGCAGGCGGCAGACTCACCCGGCTGAACCTGGGGACGCCCGTGGCCCCAGCCAGCCTCGCCGAAACCTTGGGAGGGGCGCTGGAGAAGAAGATTCAGCCAGGATTCTCAGGATTCCTGGCCCACAGACACCGGGAGACCACGAATGAGCTGAGCATTCTGGGCTAACGGTAGGGAGCCACGCCCTGTGTGCACCTGCAGAAACGCTTCTCTTCAACTCACGCCAACTAACACCGGCCACCACAAGGCACACGGGAGCTTCCATAGACAGAAACAAGGGCCAGGCCTCCTCTCCGGAAACGATAGCCCCCGCGGTGTCTGCAGAAGCGGGACGGGAACCACAAGGGACCGCAAGGGCCTGTGTCTGCTCTGGACGCCGCCCGGGACACCCGCACAGACGGAGCGACAGTGAGACGTTGCTCAGCAGGACCCACTGACAGGTCTGCGCCCTTGTCCCCAAGACACCACAGGGCTGGTCCTCAAATAACCGACTCCCCAGGAAGCGCCAGGTGCTCCCTGTGGGGACCTGCCGGAAGAGTGGGATCCCTAGAGCCCTCTCCTGCACCATGGCCAGTGTCTCTCGGGCGGACCTGTGCCTGGTGCCGTGCAGTAGGGGGGACCAACTCTCTGTCCCCCTCAGCGTCTCTGGCCGGGCCCCAGAATTCGTAGATAGGAGGCTGATGAACAGGGGAAGAGCACACACTCACTTCATGCCAGTTTCATGGGGGCGGAGCCTTCCGAAGGAAGTGAAGACCCCCAGAAAGGGCGGTACCGGAAGTGCATTTATACCAGGTTAAACAGAGTCAAACAGGCGTGTAGTGATGACTGATGGTGACGGGAAGGGAGTCGGAGGTGTCTTCACAAGGTTCGGCTTGTACAGAACTTCCCATCTCTGGTGAAGCGAATCCGCCCTTTGTCCTGGGCCACAGAGGGCGCCCTTCCGGTGGGACTCTCATCTCCTGCTTTTTGGGAGGGAAGGGAACTCCGAGAGCCGGTCTTCACGTGATGTTTTTCAAGCACCTGAAGTTCAAAATCATGACACCCTCAAGGTCCATCCACTTTCCTACAAATGGCCAGATTTCATTCTTCATCATTGCCATGTAATGATCCATTGTATATATATACCACATCTTCTTGAACCATTCATCAGGTGATGGGCATTTTGATTCTTTCCATGTTTTGGCTATTGTTGACATTGCTGCTATGAACATTGGGGTACAAGTGCTCCTATGCATCAGCACTTCTGTATCCTTTGGGTAAATCCCTAACAGTGCTATTGCTGGGTCATAAGGGAGTTCTATGGATAGTTTTTTGAGGACCCACCACAATGTTTTCTAGAGTGGCTGCACCAGTTTACATTGCCACCAACAGTGTAGGAGGGTGCCCATCTCTTCACACCCTCGCCAGCATCTATGGTCTCTTTATTTGTTCATTTTAGCCACTCTGACTGGTGTGAGGTGGTATCTCAGTGTGGTTTTGATTTGTGTTTCCCTGATGATGAGTGATGTTGAGTATCGTTTCATGTGCCTGTCGGCCATCTGGATGTCCTCTTTGGAGAAGTGTCTGTTCATGTCTTCTGCCCATTTCTTCACTGGATTATTTGTTTTGTGGGTGTGAAATTTGGTGAGTTCCTTGTACATTTTCGATATTAGCCCTTTATCTGATATGTCATTTGCAAGTATCTTTTCCCATTGTGTCGGTTGCCTATTAGTTTTTTTGATTGTTTCCTTTGCAGTGCAGAAGCCTTGTATCTTGACGAGGTCCCAAGAGTTCAGTTTTGCTTTCATTTCCCTTGCCTTTGGGGATGTGTCGAGTAGGAAATTGCTGTGGTGGAGGCCAAAGAGGTTGTTTCCTACTTTCTCCTTGAGGGTTTTGATGGTTTCCTGTCTCATATTTAGGTCCCTCAGCCATTTTGAGTTGATTTTTGTGTATGGTAGAAGAAAGTGGTCTAGTTTCATTCTTCTGCATGTGGCTGTCCAGTTCTCCCAGCACCACCTGCTAAAGAGGCAGTCTTTTTTTCCATCGAATACTCTTTCCTGCTTTGTCAAAAATTAATTGGCCGTCCATTTGTGGGCCCAGTTCTGGGTTCTCTATTCTATTCCATCGGTCTATGTGTCTCTTTTTCTGCCAATACCATACTGTCTTGATGATGACAGCTTTGCTGTAGAGGCTAAAGTCTGAGATTGTGATGCCTCCCGTTTTGGTTTTCTTCTTCACTATGACTTTCGCTATTTGGGGTCATTTGTGGTTCCATACGAATTTGAGGATAGTTTGTTCTAGCTTTGAGAAGAATGTTGGTGCACTTTTAATGGGAATTGCAATGAATGTGTAGATTGCTTTGGGTAGTAATAGCATTTTCACAAGGTTTATTCTTCCGATCCATGAACAGGGAATGTTTTTCCATGTCTTGGTGTCTTCTTCAATCTCTTTCAGAAGTTTTCTATAGCTTTCATCATATAGGTCTTTTACATCCTTGGTTAGGTGTACTCCTGGGTACTTTATGGTTTTTCGTGCAATTGTGTTGGGTTCCGTTTCTTGATTTCTCTTTCTGCTGTTTCATTTTTGGTGTATAGGACTGCAACTGATTTCTGTACATTGATTTTGTCCCTGCAACTTTTCTGAATTCATTGATCAGTTCTAGAAGGCTTCTGGTGGAGTTTGCTGGGTTTTCCATGTAGGGTATAATGTCATCTGCGAAAAGGGAAAGTTTGACTTCTTCTTAGCCAATCCTTTTGTTGTCTGATTACTGATGCTAGGACTTGCAGCACTATGTTAAACACTAGTGGTGAGAGTGGACACCTCTGTCGTGTTCCTGATCTCAGGGGGAAAGCTCTCAGGTTTTCCCCATTGAGGATGATCTTAGCTGTGGGCTTTTCATAAACTGCTTTTATAATGTTTAGGTAAGTTTCTTCTATTCCAACTCTCTCAAGGGTTTTTTTTTTTTTTTTTTTAAGAACAGTTCCTGTATTTTGTCAAATGCTTTTTCTGCATCTATCGACAGGATCATATGGTTTTTATCCTTTCTTTTGTTAACGTGATGGATCACATTGGTGGATTTGCGTATATTGAACCACCCCTGTAACCCAGGAATGAATCCCACTTGATCATGTTGGATAATTTTTTTAAAATGCTGTTGAATTCGATTTGCCAGTATCTTGTTGAGTATTTTTGCATCTGTATTCATTAAGAATATTGGTCTGTAGCTGTCTTTTTGTGCTGGGTCTCTGCCTGGTTTGGGTATCATGGTGATGCTGGCTTCGTAGAATGAGTTTGGAAGTTTTCCTTCTATTTCTATTTTTTGTAATAGTTTGAGAAGAATGGGTATTAGCTCTGCTTTAAATGTCTGGTAGTAAATCCCTGGGAAGCCATCTGGCCCTGGGCTGTTATTCGTTGGGAGATTTTTGATACCAGATTCGATTTCCTCACTGGTTATTGGTCTATTCATGCTTTCTATCTCTTCCCGTTTGAATGTTGGCAGTGCATGTTAATTCAGGAATTTGTCCATTTCTTCTAGGTTGTCCAGTTTGTTGGCATATAATTTTTCATAGTAATCTCTGATGATTGCTTGTATTTCTAAGGGATTAGTTTTAATAGGTCCTTTTTCATTCATGATTTTGTCTATCTGTGAGGACAGTCCCTTTGTTCCTGCCTTGCATCTGACTCTCTGCTGAGAGCATGTAGCCTGCTTTGGATCCTCTGTCCTCCTCTCTCTGCTCTTCCTCTACTTCTGTGCCCTCTGGGTATCTCTACCTCGGTGTCAAAATAAGTACACTCAAAAAAAAAAAAAATAAATGGGGTCGTTGCCTCAAAGGAAAACAAGGTTACTTAGGTTAATATCAACCCATGCAGTATTTAAATGCAGTCGTTTTGATTTCTGTTCTACCTTGTAATTTTAAGCAATTTCAATTTTAGTCACCATGAAAACCTGTAGGACGACGATTTCATATGTTATTGTGAGAAACCATTCAAGATTTACTAGAATCGCAACAAAACAGAACAAAACAGGACAGAACACACGGAAATCACAAAAAGACTTCCTACAACGACAGGATAATACCAAATTTCAGTGAAAATAATGAGCACTTAGGTTACAATTTTCATGTATTGTCGATGGGAGTTTTACAAAGTACCCTCCGGGATACCTGGGTGGCTCCATCGCTTGGGCACCCGACTTTGGCTCAGGTCATGTTCTCGCAGCTCAGGAGTTGGAGCCCCTGTCAGACTCTGTGCTGACAGCTCAGAGGCCAGAGCGTTCTTCAGCTTCCATGTCTCCCTTTCTGCCCCGCCCCGGCTCATGCACTCTCTCTCTTTCTCACTCTCGTTCTCTCTGACACAATAATTTAAAAATTTTTTTTAATGTTTATATATTTTTGATACAGAGAGAGACAGAGCATGAGAGTGGGAGGGGCAGGGAGAGAAGGACACACAGAACCAGAAGCAGGCTCCAGACTGTGAGCCAGCTGACAGCACAGAGCCTGACTCGGGGCTCGAACCCAACAACGTGAGATCTGACCTGAGCAGAAGTCGGAGGCTTAAGTGACTGAGCCACCGATGCGCCCAATAATTTTAAAAAAAAGACATTCTATTTGGAAAACTATTTGGCAGTGACCTAGGAAAATAAACTTTCTTGCAAAAGGGCACCAGTTTGTCACCTCAAATTATGTCTCTTTGCCATAAGGATTATTTTCAACTAACAAAGGAAAAATTCTGAGACCCAGGACAAGTTTCCTTTGTAAGAGACATTTGCATGCCTGAGGGAAAGTTCCATGTGGAAGGGTGTCTCCCTCTGTGTAGCAGAAAGAGGGAGAATGTGTGAATCTCCAGAAACTCTGACCATGGAGAAGGCCTGGATTTTAGTCTGGGCGACAACCAGGGGAGTCTCAGTTACTGTGCTCTTTCACCTCCCCCAGTGCTTCCCAGGAGGATCCTTGTGGAGTTTCCAGAAGGATCCTTGCTGCCGCCCTCCCCCTCAGATTCCCTCAGGTGGGTGGGTGGATACAACAGTGTTGTTTTAGTGAAGTGCTCCAGGGGATCCTGTGCGGGATTTTTTACCTCAACCCCAGGGATTCCCCGACTCCCTGCTCCCAAAAGGACGAACCAGACCCAAAATGAGCAACAGGCCAAAGTTCATTAGAGTATAAGAGAGGGAGATTGTAGGAAAGCTCTGTGTACAGAGAGGGGGCATTAGAGGGTGAACATCCGAGACAGTAGGCAAGGATCTTGGTTTGATGAGGTTCAGGTCTCTCCCACCCTTTTTCCCCTCCCCCTGGTTCCTCCCCAAGTCCTCCGTTATTGGCCCAATAACTGTAGGTGTCAGGATTCCGCTCCTGATCGTCTCATTTCAAGTGTATGAGGGGTGGTCTAAGGCCAGACAGTTCCCTGTGGGTCTTAGGTTTTATGATCTAACCTTTAGTTAGCTCTTTAGTCGATCCTGAGGGGAACCTGAGGGGCAGTAGGTGGTGTCTGTCAAATATTTAAGAGGAACCTTACACCTGAGGAGGTTTGCTGTGATCAGACACTCCCAGCATTGTTCTAAATGCTCTTCCCCTCCCAGGGGCCTCAGGGCCTGATCTTTCCCATTCTGCCTACTGAATCTTCTCCTTTTCTATCATAATTCTACGTGGGGCCCAGGGATAGGCAGGAAGGCTTCCCATTAATTTATGAGAGTTGAGAGGTGCTGGGGGGGCTCCGTCGTTTACCCACCTGACTTTGGCTCAGGTCATCATCCTAGGCTTTGTGGGTTTGAGCACCGCATGGGGTGTGTGCTCAAGCTCAGAACCTGGAGCAGGCTTCAGAATCTGACTGCCTGACTTCCTGCCCATCCCCTGCTCATGCTCTGTCTCTGTCTCCCAAAAAAGAAATACATACTATAAAAATAACAACAACAACAACAACAAACGTATGAGAGTTGAGTGCAGGCTGTTTGACAAGGAGAGGTAGCAGGACTCCTGTAGAGGAGTTGGGGAGGTTGAGGTCCAAGTGGCGGCCGTTTTCTGTCCTCAAGCAGTGTTTGTGGGCTCTGTGGGAAGGGAGGTGACGCAGTCCAGCTCCCACAGGTCCAGGGGTCCCTGAAGGATTGATGGTGTCAGCGAAAGGGATTGAGATAGCTCAAGTTTCTTTGTGACCACCAGGCAGGCATCTCTGCTCTGTCTGATTCTCGAGCTTTATTTATAGTGAGAGGTACAAGGAGCAGAAAGAGCAGGGTATGTTAGTAAATGATTTCTCATAAATAATTTTTTCAACACAATTTTGTGGATCGGGGATTCTGCAGAAGTTACAATTATAATCTTAGTCTTAATGATTGTCAAAAAAAACAGCTACAGTCACTCATGCTATTATATGGGAAGGGCAGGTATTTTTTAAGCGTACTTTTTTCCTCCATAGGATGCAGAAGAGCAAGATTTACAAAACCTCAGGTAGATCCCTGAGAAAGCGATCTTTAGCCATGAGGCAGACAGCATTCTGTAGTAAAGGTCAGTTTTACATGAGTAAGGGTCAGTAGGCTGTTTATAGCAGTAAGAGAAGGTACCCAGAAAAACAGGATTCCCAGGAGACACAATGTCTGCTCTCAGTGTCCAGGACGAATGATACATTTTTGACATTTATCACACTAGTGAGTGCAACAACATCCAGGAGTACAAAAGAGTCACTCATCAGTTAACTGCTTAGCTAGAAGGAAAATTCTAGGTGGCTTGCCTTAGTCGCATTAGGGTGTATCGAGTTTGCTCATCTTTTCCCTGTCCAGGTGCAATCATGCCTCAGGGACAGGGCAGGGGACAGGCCACTCCTGACACCAATAATCAGCAAAGCAGTCCAAGGGTTGGTGCCGAAGCAGAAATGATAGTTCCAGGAGGGTAAATAGTAGTCGCTGACTGGCGATGACACTTGGCACACTTGCCTTACCCACACCAGGAATTTTCACTCAACCCTGAGTCCAAGGTGCCTCCCAACAGGCATGCCCCCCCCCCCCCCCCCCCCAAGCAGAGAAGGCAATCTCAGAGATGGGTCTTCAAGTAGGAGCTCATAGTTTCTCAATTGTTCCTGACAGGAAGGCTGGGAAGTTGTCCCTTCTCTGCATTTGAGAGTCCTGCCTGCAGGCCAGCAGTTTACCAGTGAAGAGACTGCTTTGCTGGCTTTTCAGACAAATTTGTCCTACTTGAGCTGGGATTTCTCCACAAAGATCTTCTGAGAAAGAAACATAGAGGAAAAGATGAAAGAAGAAATGACCAGTTTTCAGGTAAGCCTTGTGCCCCTGGCTAGAGGCCCTGATGTCTTTTTCTCCCAAAATTTCACGCATGTAGAAATTGTGGGGACCTGGGTGTCTCCGACAGTTGAGCATCGGACTCTCCATTTGAGTTCAGGCCTTGATCCCAGGGACCTGTGATCCAGCCTTGAGTCTGGATTCCTGCTGCACGTGGAGCCTAGTGAAGATTCTGATTCTCTTCCTCTGTTTTTCTCCCTCAGTTTGCATTTTTTTCTTTCGCCCTCCCTCTTTCTCTCTTGCTCTCTGTGTCCTCCCTAAAGAATGAAACAATAAAAACCTTGCAGACATCCTAGCTCCACGAGTACCTGACAACATCCGTCTTGACCTTGTAATAAGAGACCACGTGGCTAATTGCATGTTTGTGTGTTACCATATCTGGGGGCACAACATATATAAAAAACTATGCCAAGTGGTGTTCAGGGCTCAGTTCTTTGGGGACGAACCCAGCTGAGAGGTGCCAGGAGGAATAAAGTTGTTTCCTGGGAAGAAAAGCCTCAGTGTGAGAATCCTGCTACAAAAGAAATTTAAATAAATAGACTTTTTTTGTTTGTTTGTTTCTGATGGTTCTGCTTTATGTTTACACCTAATTTTTAACCAGCTCAGAAATGATACTCAAGGTTAGGTGTTTAGAACACTCCTCCTCTGTACCCCAGAGAGTTCTCTCCTTTCTCTCCATCCTGGCTTCCATTGGGCAACAACACTTGTCACTTTGAATTAAATTCCTGCCCGTATTGAAAATAGTCCCTTCGTGACGGGTTCAGACGGGAGGGTGTTGCATCCCAGCTTCCTGTTGCTGATGGAATCCGGTCCTGGGGTTGCACTCAAGGAGAACCGTTCCCGTTTGGGTCTGAAATCAATGCTTTCACTGCTCTGGGAGAATAGGATTACGAAAATGCACAAATACATAGGATGTCTATGAGGCACAGAATGCCCTAGAATGTCCTGCTCCTTCGAATGTGGAAAGGATACTTGAAAATATTCTAGATACTACAAGACATGGAAACTCTATGTGATTGAAGGGTGTATAAATCCACTGTATCCTTAAAGTTGTTTATATTTTGATTTACTGCTTGGGGGTCCCAAGAACGCAGGGGTGATCCAGTGTCCGGAGGTGTGCCTGAGGCACTGCGATCAATTTGTTTCCTGTTATCTATTATTATCTATTTTACGGGGCTTGATGCTCCCTGCCATATTTCTCCTCTCTAATGTTCATATTTTCCTTCTAATCAGGTGAAATGATTTTAGGAAGATTCCCTGAGTGATTTCCAAAAACTATCATATTTAAACCGGAATTTTCTTTTCCCCGTTTCTCTTTCCCTCTAGTTTTTTTTTTTAGTTTATTTGTTTTGAGAGAGACAGACTAGGAGCAGTGGAGTTGCAGACAGAGTACATGAATTCCAAGCAGGCCCCACAGGGTCAGTGCAGAGCCTGAATTCCAGGCTAAACGCACAAAACCATGAGACCTTGACTTGAGCTGAAATCCAGAGTCAGATGGTTAACTGACTGAGCACCCAGGCACCCTGGTTTGGCCATTTCTGGTGAGGAGAACAAAGGCAAAGGAAATGCAGATAAAATTCAAATTTCTTACAACTTGCAACCCCCTGGGAAATACTGGAGACTGGCAGAGGAGGATATGGCTCAAGGAATGTACAGCTGCTTCAATGTTAATGCTTTTCGAGAGGCAAAAAGCTAGCTTCGCTTGACCGTAGCCAGACTCTCAGGGTCCACTGAGTTTTCTTTTCCTATGAAAATCCCTTAGGAAACTTTTATGTCTACCCCACAACTTAAAGTATATGATCAAAGGCTCCTTAAAATCACACTGCTGCTCATTCTATCCACACATCCTGGGTGGCTCAGTCTCTGAAGCTTCCATCTCTTGATTTAGGGTCAAGTGAGGATCTCACAGTCTTGAGATCCAGCCACAAGTCAAGCTCCTTCCTGAGCATGGAGCCTGAGCCTGGAGCTCGGTTGGAATTCTTCTCTCTGCACCACCCATACTCGTGCTCTCTCTTTCAGGAAATAAACATTTTTGAAAAGTAACTGTGTTCACTCCATGCTCTAATCTGATGTTCATCTGCATAGATGTGACTCAGGGGCTAAGCCCAAATTGAGCCACTTCCCCAGGGCAGTCATCACCTTATGTATTTCCACCACCACACACTGAGCTCATGGGTGTTTTTCCTGCAGTAAAAGGGAGGTGTAAATAAGAGGCTAAGTAAAGTGAGGGACTGAGGCCTGTGGGCACATGCAGGTAAGCAGTGCGGATCGGGTCGCGGGGTCCAGCTGGTGACATGATCTACCTCCTGCATCTTAGGTACCATTAGGACCTCCTGCTGTGTCCACGTGGTAACTGTGGTGTTTGTTGCAGGGACTGCTGACCTTCAGGGATGTGGCCATCGAATTCTCTCAGGAGGAGCGGGGATGCCTGAACCACAGTCAGTGGGAACTCTACAGAGATGTGATGTTAGAGACCTACGAACACCTTGTCTTCTTGGGTGAGGCTAACTCCTTCTAGATTTCCCAAGTGCCACTCAAGGGTTTTGTTCCTTCCCATGGAGACTTTCTCTTAGAAGCTTTCTCTCGCATGCCTGGGATTCAAATCCCAACAGTAAAGAAAGAAGGAGGGGTTGGCAGATGTAGAGGAAAGTCTTCATGATGTTTCCTTTCAGGTGAGTTTTCCCTTCCTTAGAGACACATCGTCATTCCATAGATGGACGGCATTTCTAAGTATTGAGGGGCATAAAAAGATATTTCCGTCTTCAATATGAATTTCTACTCATGTTGGTGCTGGTAAGACTCAGAAGTGGAGATCAGGATGTGAAACTCGGAAATCCATCCTGTGTGTTCCAAAGGGGCTGTTGGGCAACAGCTTCTGGGCATGATTTTCCACAATTCCAGAATGTCCTCTTTTCTTGACTGAGTCCAATACTGGGTTGAAAGGTAGAATCTCCAGCAATACTCTATTCTTTTGTTCTATCAAACAGGTCTTGTTGTGTCAAAACCCGACCTGGTCATCTTTTTGGAACAAAAGAGGGAGCTGTGGGATGTGAAGAGAAAGGCGACAGTAGCCTCATACCCAGGTAAGTGGGAATGAATGAGGCAGATGACAGAGGAGAGGTCCAAATGTGAAGGATGAAGAACGACCGTACAATGTGATTTGAGCAGCCATTGTGGAATGGAAATCAGTTTGTAAAACCTAGTTTGATGTCAATAGGTTTCACCGAGGCCCATCTGCTTTTCAATACATCACACCCTCACAAATCTCTAAGGATTCTCCTTCAGTTCCACTTAAAGGTCCTTCACGTCCACAGTGAGGGCCTCCATAATCTCATTGGCTCTCCATTGCTTTGAGGGCTTGGGGTATTCTATGTGTTTCTGAGGAAGTCTATATTCATTCATTTCTAAGTGTTTGCCTGCGTGTGTCAGGGTAGCAGTAGGCTTCTTGGGATTTGGGGCAGAAATCCCAGGAACAGGGGACAGAGCCCATCTAAATTCTGCTTAATGCTTTCCAATATATGGAGGCTGGAATCCTAATCATACAAAATTAAAACCCACCAGGTTCATGATTTTGTAAAGCACCTCCCTAAAATGAGAAAATCTAACCCTTTATTTTACTTCAAAAGTTCCATTTTGGGGCACATGTGTGGATCAGTTGCTGAAGGATCTGACCTCAGCTGACGTCATGATCTCACAGTCAGTGAGTCTGAGTCCCGCACAGGTCTCAGTGATGACAGCACAGAGCAACCTTGGAATCCTGTCTCCCTCTCTCTCTGCTCCTCCCCTACTTGGTCTCTCTCTAAATTAATTAAAGTAAACTTACAAAAAGTAAGAAAAGTTCATTTTGGATGGTATTAACTAAAATACAAAATTTCTACTCTATATGTTCCCTTCCTCAATCATAAAATAATTTAAATCTCTTCTTATTTTCCTAGAATTTCTACCAAATTAATGTCACAAAGAAGATAGAACATTTAGAATTCAAAACTTGCAGCCTATCATAATATCTCTATTAATTTTTCTTAATCATTGAATCATTTTATAATTCTGTCATGTATAATAGGACGTTCCTGTGACTTTGTCATATATGTTTTCACGTTGTGAGTAGTTGTATATGAGATTACATTAGGATTCATTGTATCAAAAACTTTTAAATATCGTTTGTAATGTTTATTTTTGAAAGATAGAGCAGGCATTGAGGGCTGAAATGAGGGACACACCAAATTTGAAGCAGGCTCCTGGCTCTGAGCTGTGAGCACAGAGTCCTCCCCAAGGCTCCAACTCATAGACTCTGAGGTCGCGGCCTAAATCCAAGTCCGACGCTTCACCTACTGAGCCACTTACCCACCTCTGTAGCTCTTAGACTAAAATCTCAGTGTGTAACCATGAAAGAGGGCCTATTTTGATTTATTAGCTGGTTTTCATGCAGAGGAAAATTGCAGCGTGTATTCATCAGTATCCACCCCGGAAATCTCTAATGAAAACCCCTACGTATTTAGCACTTAAAAGAAATTATCACACAGAATTTAAGGGTATAACTCAATTTTCAGAATCAAAAAGCAAAACCCTTCATTTTTTTTGAGGTTTTCTTTTTCCCATTTACGATGAGAGATGGAGAGAGAGAGGGGAGGAGGGGCAGAGAGACAGGAGACAATTCCAGGCAGGCCCCACACTGTCAGTGCAGACGGGGATGTGGGCTGGAGCTCACAAAGGATGAGATGACGACCTGAGCTGAAACCGAGAGTCAGACGCGCAACCCTCGCTGAGCCAGCCACGTACCCCAAAGCCTTTCATTTCTAAACATAAAAACAACATCAAAATTGTGAAATATGCCAACAATGACATTATTTAAAATATGGGGATTACATTAACATACAATCTGAGTGATGTAGAAAAACTCATGATTTGGGACTCCTGGGTGGCTCAGTCATTCAAGTGTCAGACTTTACTTTAGGTCATGATCTCATCGTTTGTGGGTTCATGTCCCCCATCAGGTTCTGTGCGGACAGCTCAGAGGGTGGAGCCTGCCTCGGACTCTGTGCTTCTCTCTCTTTCTGCCCCTTCCTCTCTCACACTCTCTTTCCATCTCTCAACAAATAAATAAACATTTAAAAGATAAATATTTTAAGAAAAAGAAAAAGTAGTGATTCCTTTTTCCTGTAGTTAACTTTTTCTGATTTCAGTTTTGTGTATGACAAATTCTAATTCTAAGCATCAGACAGTAGCAAGTGGAGTACCTTTACTTTCATTTTTCCCTTTCAGCTGTATTTCCAAATGAAACTGACAGCCTCCTTTCAGAGACGTTTACAGGAACTTCTATCCAAGGAGCGTCAGTGGATGGATCTAAAGGTAGTGGGCTTGAGGATGGACACTTAATGAGAGACCGGAACAAGGATGGGGAGAATGAGGGGCCTCAAGCACACCTGGGGACTCCTATTCCAGACTACAGTGGTGACTGGCATCCATGTGGGGAGGTCTCTGATCAAAGCGCCAACCTCATTACACGTAAGAGTATACATTTAGGAGAGAATCACTCTAAATATGAGACATGTGGGGAAATACTTAACCAGTCCTCCAGTGCTGGTGATCAGAAGAGGATTCATGTGGGAAAAAGCCCATACACATGCAATGAACCTGGGAACATACTTAGTCAGTCATCAAGACTACATATCAGTAACACAATCCATGCTGGACAGAAAGGTTACATTTGTATGGAGTGTGGCAAAGCCTTCAACAGGCATTCAGCACTAATTCAACACCAGGAAGTACACACTGGAGAGAAAGCTTACGAATGTGAAGAAGGTGGCAAAACCTTTAATGATGCCTCATCAGTAAATGTACGTAGACTGATCCATACAGGAGAGAAACCTTCCACACATAAAAAATGTGGGATGGCCTTTCCCCAACAGTCACCTCTTACCGAAAATCACAGAACCCATACTGGTGAGAAACCTCACCAATTTACGGAATGTGGCAAGGCCTTTACTCAGCAGTCAGACCTTAACAGACATCACAAAATCCATACTGGAGAGAAGTCTTACCAATGCAAAGAATGTGGCAAATGCTTTACTCAACACTCAAACCTTATCCACCATCTCCGAATCCATACTGGAGAGAAGCCTTACCAATGCAAAGAATGTGGCAAATCCTTTACTCAACACTCAAACCTTATCCACCATCTCCGAATCCATACTGGAGAGAAGCCTTACCAATGCAAAGAATGTGGCAAATCCTTTACTCAACACTCAAACCTTACCCAACATCACAAAATCCATACTGGAGAGAAGTCTTACCAATGCAAAGAATGTGGCAAATCCTTTACTCGCCACACAAGTCTTATCCACCATCTCCGAATCCATACTGGAGAGAAGCCTTACCAATGCAAAGAATGTGGCAAATCCTTTACTCAACACTCAAACCTTACCAACCATCACAGAATCCATACTGGAGAGAAGCCTTACCAATGCAAAGAATGTTTCAAATCCTTTACTCGCCACGCAAGCCTTATCCACCATCTCCGAATCCATACTGGAGAGAAACCTTATGAATGTAAAGAATGTGGCAAATCCTTTACTCAACACTCAAACCTTTCCAACCATCACAGAATCCATACTGGAGAGAAGCCTTACCAATGTAAAGAATGTGGCAAATCCTTTACTCACCACTCAGGCATTACCACACATCACCAAATCCATACTAGAGAGAAACCCTACCAATGTAACAAATGTGGCAAGACCTTTACCAAGCACGCACACTTCATTGGACATAAAAGAATTCATTCTGGAGAGAAATGTTAGTAATGTGAGTAACGTGCCAAGGCATTTATCCAACACTCACCTTATTCAACATCACAGAATTCATACTAGATCGAAACTCTACAAATGTTAGAATATGGCTAGATCTTTATGTGACCTTTACACTTTACTTGACGTCACAGAATTCATACTAGATTAAAACCTTCCCAATGTAAAACATGCAGTAAGGTCTTTCATCACTTTTCAGCGTTTACTCAGTATCACAGAATTCATCCTGAAGCAACTCTTCCAAATTTGAAGAATGTGAGAAAGGTTTTGTGGACTGTTCACCCCTTGCTTCACATTGGATACTTGATCCTGGAGAATATCCACTGAATACGACAGCATGTGGCAAGACTTCTAAGAACTGCTACACCCTGAATCCTGATCAGAGAAGAAATAGTAGGGAAGTGTTGCAAATATACAGAAGTTGGAGAGCATGTTAATTAGAGCTGAAGCTTCAATCTACATCACAGAATTCATCCTGGAGAAAAAACATAAAATGTAAAAAATGTAGTTAAATCTGTATGACTGCTCGACCCTACTCAGGATCACAGACTTTATACTGAGGAGAAACATTACAAAGGAAAGAATGTGTCCTACCGTTAGCTGGAACTCACAACTTGCTCAATTCCATAGCTATCTTAGAGCATAGAAAGAGAGAAAGAGAAGAGAGAATTGCAGTGCTTACAAGTGGAATTTGATCCTTCATCAATACTTGAAAAAACACATGAGATTTAAATCCTACATCATGACATCATGAATGACACGGCTTTCATATGAAATGTACCCCAGACAGTGCATGAAAGAAGGCAACTTTGAAGACATATTTAGAAAAATATAATTGAACATCAAATGTCAATAAATGTCACCGAATTCACATTGGGAAGTAGTACATCAGTCTCTATTCAGAAATATATCAAAATACTGATGATAATGAGTAATACAAAGTTAAACTCGATGTATATGCTATTATGCCTCATGGATTAAATGGATTTGTTGTCGGGAGGCATTCTGACTCACAAGTTGAGAATTCTTGTGAGGTTACGGCAGGTTTGCAAGGTCTCCTTCCATCAGATGATCACCCACTCCGTTGTTTTTGCCTGAGCACCAAACCCCCCCGCCAAGGCACCTTGTTGATATGTATCTGGAGTGATGTGTCCCCTTATTCTGGCCCTAATACATGCTGATTGCACCCTGGAGGATCTTATTATAGGAACTTCTTCTTTTGTGATTATGGAAGCAACCGTTGCATTTCCTGAGAATCCTGTTTTTCTTATCCTTCTCAAATAAACAGGCTATTGACCCCTGCTCACAAAGAACTAACTTTTGCCTTCGCTATGCTAGAAACATTGTCTTCTATTTGAATGCTAAGGAACGGTCCTGCCCTTATGATTAGCATTAATCAATGTAAATTAGCATTTACATCAATCACTATTGATAAAGATTATGCATGAATCTTCTACAAATCTATGTTCTGGTAAATTGTTACCTATCAAAGAATTTTATCATCAGAAATCACTGTCTAACGTAAATGCCACTTACGTGCTATTCCACATACATTTGACCATAAATAAAGCTGAGTCTCAGTCAGTGCGGAGAAGCCTGCCTGTTGATCAGAAAGAATCTTGTGTTTCTCTCATCCATCCTTTTCACCAACACCATCCATCCTTCAGGGAACCCTGGACCTACTGGAGCTGAACTCCAGCACTGTTAATTATAAGGAATAAGCTCACATAATCACAGAGCCAGTAGGTCTCAGAGCCAGCTAGAGATCCAAGAGAACTGATGGGTCTGCTCTAGTCTGGGAGGCATGAGCTAAATGCCATAGTTCTAGTATGAAGGTGGCAGCTTCAAGAACCAGGAAGGGTCAGCATTTCAGTTTGAATCTAAAGGGAGGAAAAAAGTCAATGTCCCAGTCTGAAGATCATCAGGAAGAATTCCCTCCTACCTAAGGGAGGACTTGGCCATCAACTGATTGGATGAGGCCCACCCTCACTGAGGAGGGCAAGCTGCTTTCGTCCACCATTCTTTACTGAGTCTAAGTGTTAACCTTATTGAAAACCACCTTCACAAAACACCCACAATAATGTTTGACCAAATATCTTAGCACCCTTGGGCCCTTTTGAATTGACACATAAAATTAACCATGACACTATCATAACTCTACTAAACAAGAATATCAACTTCCCAATAAATTGATGTCAATAAAATCCTCAAAATGCCAATAGTAAATGGCAGCTTCCAGTTTACACTTCTATGTATAGTATATATATTCACATGGATACATGCATGTTATTTATAGTATATGAAATTATTATTCTTAATCATTTAAGGAATAATTTTAAGTGTTGTTCCTGTTCTATATAAATCACAAAATTCCATCTCTCAAAAAATGTTGAGTTCTATCTCCTATTGGACATGTTGAAATTATGTTTTGAGTATTCATTTACTTGTATCAACATTAAACTTCTAGGTAATAATTAATGGCAATAATTAATGTCTTTTCATTATTCATATCTTGTAAACATATGGTTCATGTTCCTAGTATTAAGAATCAGGCTTAGGAAGCCTGATTTGTTAATTAAACTTCATTGTATGAATCTGGTGGCTGGCCCAGAATTTGCCACCACAATACCCCATGGGGATGTGGTTGACCTGGTTGTGGTAAACCACGTCGGTGGGCAAAGCCCATCTGATCTTTTGTAAACCCAAGTGTATTGTTAAAGGTGATGGGCATTGGAAAGTCATAATGTGACTAATAAAAGGGCAAAGACCACGTTCTATGTTTATGGGTATAAAGCAGTATTTTCAGAACTTAGATGAAACTATAGAACTCATTTTTTAAAATTAGGAAAAATCCTTCCTATGAGAGTGTTCAGGAGTTTAAGTGCCATGGAACACTGACAGAATAAAACACTTCATCAATATGCACTTAAAAATATTTTTGAAAAAAAAAGCCAAGCGATTGAAATAGAAGAAAATTTCATGATGAAATTTGAATCCTTGTCATGGAAATGACGTGTTATATTACTTATATAATTCCCTAAAAGTATAAAGTGGTAGCCAAGCATTTGTCATATTTGGGATGCAAAATTTAATATTGAAGTGCCAGGAAAACGTGTCTTTTTTGTCTTTCGTATTTAATTTGTGAATTATCTGAAAGATTTGACAACCTGAAAACTACCCAGTTAAAAACTTTATACTAATTTTTTAAATTGTAATTATCTACTTGTTTTTAATTATATGTGCAGGTATATATATTTATAAGGGCATATGTGTATTATTTGTATATGTGAGTGTATACATGTGTTACATGTGTACATGTAGATGTAACCTTCAGGAACTTATATGCAATATAATTATTACATGTGTATTTGCATGCATGTGTATTATATATCAATAGCAATAATGATATGTGTACATGTGTATTAGTGGATAAAATTTATATATACAATTCCTGTTTCCACGAGGTCTTAAATAATATAGCAAATGCTGCTAACAGCAAATATTTCATTAAAGTCTAGCAACAACTGTTAACTGTGTTAAGGCCTTTGACAGCCATGCCTGCGATCGCCCACACTAATTTTCAACTATCGAATGAAAGCCTCTACAGTTAATGTGATTGTAGGCTGATTGTCATTAGGTCAGTCTTATGTCATAGTTTTGAACAAAAAGTAGGAAATGTTAAATGAGAAGGTTCTGAAGGGCAAACCAGATGCCACTTTTTGTTATAAAAATTGTGGAAAAAAGACAATGAGTTGCTGATTTCTTGGTTAGTGAAGAATGACTTTGTGGATAATAGGCATAAGGATTAGGACTTTATAAGGGCATATGGTATGTATAGTTAAAGTTTAATCTTATGTTTTTTAAACAGGTGAACTACTAGAATTTAGAACCAATTTATTTTTTTATAGTTTTTGTCAAGTTGGTTTCCATATAAACACCCAGTGCTTGTCCCCACACGTTTCGAATGCCCATGTTTCATCCTTTCTCATTGCCATGTAGTATTCCTTTGTATATATAAATTATATCTTCTTAGTCCTTTC
Source organism: Mungos mungo (assembly GCA_004023785.1). Taxonomy (NCBI): domain Eukaryota; kingdom Metazoa; phylum Chordata; class Mammalia; order Carnivora; family Herpestidae; genus Mungos; species Mungos mungo. Next base: position 1,709 of record PISW01012484.1, on the reverse strand, counting down.
ATCAGTTGATGGACACTCAGACTCTTTCCATGATTTGAGTATTGTTGAATGTGCTGCTATGAACATTGGGGTACATGTCCCCTTATGCATCAGCACTCCTGTACCCCTTGGGTAAATCCCTAGCAGTGCTATTGCTGGGTCATAGGGGAGTTCTATCATTAATTTCTTTGAGGGACCTCTACACAGTTTTCCAGAGTGGCTGCAGCAGTTTACATTCCCACGAACAGTGTAGGAGGTTGCCCATCTCCACACCCTCGCCAGCATCTATAGTCTCCTGATTTGTTCATTTTAGCCACTCTGACTGGCATGAGCTGGTATCTCAGTGTGGTTTTGATTTGTATTTCCCTGATGATGAGTGATGCTGAGCATCGTTTCATGTGTCTGTTGGCATCTGGATGTCCTCTTTGGCAGAAATGTCTATTCATGTGTTCTGCCCAGTTCTTCACTGGATTCTTTGTTTTTGGGGTGTGGAATTTGGGTGCATTCCTTGTAGATTTTGGATACTAGCCCTTTATCTGTTATGTCATTTGCGACTATCTTTTCCCATTCTATGGGGTGCCTATTAGTTTTCTTGATGGTTCCTTTGCAGTGCAAAAGCTTTTCATCTTGATGAGATTCCAATAGTTCATGTTTGCTCTTGGTTCCCTACCCTTTGGAATGTGTCAAGTTAGAAATTGCTGCGGTTAAGGTCAAGGAGGTTGTTTCCTACTTTCTCCTCGAGGGTTTTGATGGTTTCCTGTCTCACATGCAGGTCCTTCAGCCATTTTGAGTTCCTTTTTGTGAATGGTGTAAGAAAGTGGTCTAGCTTTACTCTTCTGCATGTTCTGTCCTGGTCTTCCAGCACCATCTTTTAAAGAGGCTCTCTTTTTTTTTCATTGCATAGCCTTTTCTGCTTTGTCAAAGATTAATTGGCCATACACTTGTGGGTCCAGTTCTGGACTCTCTATTCTATTCCACTGGTCCATGTGTCTGTCTTTATGCCAATACCATAGTGTCTTGATGATGACAGCTTTGCATTAGAGACTAATGTCTGAAATTGTGTTGCCTCCTGTTTTGGTTTCTTCTTCAACATTATATTGGCTATTTGGGGTCTTTTGTGGCTCCATACAAATTTTAGGATCTTTGTTCTAGCTTGAGAAGAATGTTGGTGCAATTTTGATTGGGATTGCATTGAATGTGTAGATTGCTCTGGGTAATAATGACATGTTCACAATGTTTATTCTTCCAATCCATGAGCATGGAATGTTTCCAATTTCTTGGTGTCTTCTTCAATTTTCTTTGTAAGTTTTCTATAGTTTTCATCATACAGATCTTTTATATCTTTGGTTAGGTTTATTCCTAGGTATTTTATGTTTTTCGTGCAATTATGAATGGGATCTTCATGTCTCTATGTGTTGCTTCATTGTTGGTGTATAGAAATGCAACTGATTCTGTACATTGATTTTGTCCCCTGCGATTTGCTGAATTCATGGATTAGTTCTAGTAGGGTTCTGGTGGAGTCTGTCAGGTTTACCATGTAGAGTATCATGTCATCTGCGAAAAGTGAAAGATTGACTTTATCCTTGCAAATTCTGATGCCTTTTATTTCCTATTGTTGTCTGATTACAAATGCTAGCACTTCCAGCACTATGTTAAACAACGGTGGTGAGAGTGGACATCCCTGTCATGTTCCTGATCTCGCAGAAAAAGCTCTTAGATTTTCCCCATTG
>PISW01012483.1:0-32407 GCA_004023785.1 Mungos mungo | reverse complement strand
AAAGAAAACCCCACAGGTGACTGGTAAACATTTTGTTTTGTGACCCCATCCCTACCTCCCAAGGCCAGTCCCTCCACGGCTTCCTCCCCAGAGGTAATTACCATCCTGAAGTTGGGGGGTCATGTGAGGTCTTCTTACTTGCCATGTCTGTAAACTGTGTTTTTGTACAAAGCATTAACCTAGATGGTATCTTATTGTGTACCTCTTTTGCAACTTAGTATTTAACTGTGTTGAGGTATATGTAGCCTTTGTTCATTTTAAATGCCAAATACTGCTGCACACAGAGTAAACCACAGGTTCTTGGTCCCTACTTAAGGGTGGTGTAATAAAGGTCACACTCCTTATTACAGTCCATGCTATACAAAACTACTACTACTACTAGTCCTTGTCCACATGCAGGAAATTCTTTGTGGGTAAAGAAGTACAGTCACTGCATTCTAAGTTACATGCATCTTGAACTTCACTGAATGTTGCTAACCTGCTTTCCAGTATGATCATACCACTTACTGTTCCCTCCGCGAGATGTGCGGGTTCCTGTTTCTCACTTATTACCAGACCTAATTACTGTCAGATTATGTGAAATTGTAAACTTTTATGTCCTTAGTAGTGATAATGAGTTTCTTCGACAGACTGATTTCTTCCTTTTGAGAATTGTCTTTTAGTGTTGTTTTCTCAAGAATTCTTCTGCTGGGTCATTTGTATGTCTTACCTGATTAATAATTCATTCCATAGCTTACAAAGGACCTCTTAGCTTCTCCTGTATGTGCTTTCTTTCCATTATGTTTGCCTTGTCCTATAGAAGCTTTGAGTTTTCGTGTAAATGTAGCTGTCTTATTCCTGTTCTCTGTAGCTAAGAAAGTTTCCAAATTAACTGTCCCATTCCATTTTTTTGAGTCTTTCTTTTTTATAGTTAGGTCTTTAATCCATCTGGCTAATTTTTATATGATGGATGTAGCAGAAATTAAATATTTCTTTCCTATTGTCTCAGCAACAGGTTTTTAAAAAAATTTTTTTTAATGTTTATTTTTGAGAGAGAAACAGCATGAGCAGGGGACAGTCGGAGAGAGAGGGAGACACAGAACTGGAAGCAGGCTCCAGGCTCTGAGCTAGCTGTCAGCACAGAGCCTGACACGGGGCTCGAACCCACGAATCGTGAGATCATGACCTGAGCTGAAGTCGGATGCTCAACCGACAAGCCGACCGAGCCACCCAGGTGCCCCTCAGCAGCAGGCTTTGAGTCCTCCATCCCGTGCTAGTTAAAATGTCCCTCTGATGTGTACCTCCTCTGTAGACTTGTATCTTCCTCCTGTGTCTGTGCTCATGGATCCTTTGTCTTAACACCAGTACCACAGTCATAATTACTGCCACACTCTACATCTTGCTATGTCTGGTAAGACGAATTTTCGTCCCCTCATTCTTCAAAGTTACCTTGAATCATTTGGTTCTTTGTTCATCTTTGTCTCATTTGTTTATCCTGTTTTACTAGTGACTCTTTCATTTATAGAAATTCGTTTTGGTTTTTCAAACTGAATTTCGTTTTTGCGTTTTGTTCAAAGTATCTTGATCTTTAAAATTTCAAGTCCTGGGACTCCTGGGTGGCTCAGTTGGTTACATGTCCGACTTCAGCTCAGGTCATGATCTCATGGGTCATGAGTTCAAGCCCCACGTCGGGCTCTGTGCTGACTGCTCAGAGCCTGGAGTCTGCTTCAGATTCTGTGTCTCCCTCTCTCTCGCCCCTTCTCCACTCTGTCTCTCTCTCTCTCTCTCTCTCTCTCTCTCTCTCAAAAAATCAATAAAATTTTAAAAAATAAAATTTCAAGTCCTTTTTTTGGTCATGCTAAACATGCTTATTTTTGTTTCACATTTTGTCATTTAATTTTAATCCTGTTTTTTTTTTTTACTATCACATAAAAATTTTTGTCTTGATCTTTTTTTATTGCAATCTGATATTTAATGATCTTATAAGTTTTTTTGGAAATGATTTCAAATTTACAGAGAAGTTACAAAAGTAAAAATTGCACAAAGGACACCTGTTCACACATTCCACAGATGTACCCTTTTTTTAACTGTTTGTTCCATTTGCTTCTGTCCACACCTTTTTCTAAACCATTTCAAATTAAGTTCCATATATTGTGGCCCATTATGACTGCTCTCGCGTTTTAACTGCTATTTTGTTTTTCTTCATGAAAACTTACATCTTGGGTTGTAGTAACATCTACCCCTGCCAGGAGCCACAAGGGTAAAAGTGATTTGGAACAAGTCTTTATTTCTTGTCATAGGGGTCTTTCATGTGGTAGTATAAATTTGAGGTGCTGCAGGTCCATTGTGCAAAAATCTCTGAGGAACCAATTTCTTCAGAGTACTTTTGTCCCTGCTCCAAACCCAAGAAGAAACTGGCAAGCTTCTTGGCTGTCTCTCTTTGCCATCAAATGGTTTCCCATTTTAGTTTTTCTTGGTCTACCTTTTGCTTGAGATATCCACTCCTGGATTTGTGCATGTTTGAAAGGTGGGCACCGGCATGAATTCCATGTCCCTGTTTCACATGGACCCAGGACCTTGCTTTCTGACCTTCTGTGGGCTTTTCAGTCCAAGCCCCTTTGTTGCTGAGAGCTTGTGGCCTCCAGCCTCCTGGCTGCTGTAGGGAGGTATGGTTTCCAGGTGTCTTTTTGTCTTTGGGTGACTCCGTTTTCTTTTTTATGAACTCCTCTGTACATTTACAAGAATGTTTGTCTTATCTGTTTATCTCAAGGATCAGTTGCAGGAAGATTTTATAGTTAAGTTTCTCTCTAAATTGCCAAAATCAGATGTCAAACTATCCCCAACTCTTTAATCTGGAATTGGTTTTTAGAGACTGGCAATCTTTGAAAAATAGGGTCTAATGTAATAATTATATTATCCTGTTGAAATATGAGGTCGCTGTTTAAGGTAACTAGTTTTAATACACACGGATCATTTGGTCATTCAGAGAGAAGTACTCCAAATGGACCTGCTAATCTTACAAGATGTGCATAACTCTGTGTAAGACAGTTGGCTGATGGGGAGCAATAATATTACCTGTACTGCCTTGGAATAATCCAACCAAGGGAAAGTTAGTATAGTTGAAACATCTATCAGGTAGCTGCCTTCCAGCTGTCTCTGAGGAGAGGGAAGAAAAGAAAATACTGTGCTCAGAACCTTTGCTGAGTTAGCTAATCTGATTGAGAAACCTGGGCCAGTGGCCGTAAGCTGCTAGCCACCCAGCTCACTTCTTGGGGAAGAGTAAGGGGAGCCAGAGGCCAGGCTATTTGATTGAAATCCTTCCTTGTGGAAGGAAGAACACGTTCTTACCCAACAAGTTATGTATTTTGTCTTCTGGAATGAAGCAGCAGAGATTATAAGCAGCATACACCTTGGCTGTCTGTGACTGTACTTTGGTATATTCATGGCGGCTTTGATTTACAACACATATTTAGGGGAATATTATAATAACTAAGATTTATGAGCATGCAGGTGGCAGAAGCAAGACTAATAGAATAGACGTTTTATAAAAAGCAATTAAAATGTAATTGGAAGCTCATTTCTATTGAAACCTTGGATCTACTTAAAACTCCTAATATTAAAAACAATTTTTAAGTATAACTGACTTTTTTATGACTTCTGTCAGCATTTAATTAAAAAACTTTTTTTTATAGATTACCAAGAGAAATATCAAGAGTTACTTGAAAGAGAAGATTTTTTTCCAGATTATGAAGAAAATGGGACAGATTTATCGGGGGCTGGTGATCCGTAAGTGCTCTTTTGCCACTTTCTTTGTTTCTGTGGCTACAGTTCGTAGATGTTTAGGTTAGAAGGTAGATGGACGTTGTGATTTGATGGGGTCACAGTGGTATGTACATAGTACTTGTCTACCAGAAACATTCCAGAAATCCTACTAGAAAACATAAGCTACCATTCTTAAAATTCATATATATCTGGAGGGGAAAAACTAAAATAGTATACTCAAGCATAGTTTTATAAAGTAGATTGAGTTCAGCTCTAGTACTATAAGATCTTGGACAGGTTCTATACCTGTTTCTTCCTCTGTAAAGTAGGGGTAGCAGACCCCTCTTGGAGTCCTTCTGAGATCTAAGTGAGAAACATACATGCTCAGAGCCACCGCCTGGCACACAGTAAAAAGCTTGGATCTTAGCTGTTAAAGCTTAGATTAGATCATTGGACTAGAGGGAGGGTGTGAGATAGTCACCTATCTCCCTCTCTCTCCCTGCCACTCTTTGTAATAAAAGAAACTTTTGTTACGCCCTTACCATAATATTGCATTGTGTCTGATTAGAGAAGAACCAAGAACTTGAGAGGTTTAGTTCAAGCTCTCTTAATAGTTTATGTGAATTTGGACAAGTTACTCAGGTTCTTTTCTTCATAAGTGGAGGAAAGAATGAACTAAATCTGAGTTAATTTTCCTTATATTTCCTCTCTCATGTGTGCTGTAGGTTTAAAAAACAAACCACCTTTATTTTCTCTATCTAGTAACATCTTAATTTTAAGTCCATTTGAGATCTTCTCACATTACCATACTTTTACATACTGGGTCAGTAAAACATAACAGGGATGTAAGGACTCAAGCACAATTAAGGTTCACCCTGCTGGGTCTACCACGTGTAAGTTCCGGCTGTTCTTTGCACTGAATTTCAAGTTGTCCTGTGAAGTTTTGCTTGGTCAGCATTACATGATGCCCTGACACTAATACACTGGTGGCCATTTCAGCACATGGCCTTGTACTGGAAATAGAGGAACAAAACCAAAAAGACCCATCAGCAGTTGATAGGACTGGCAAGATGGGTTTGTCACACCTGCAGTGCAAAGGATTTTTGCTTGGGGGGTGGGGGGAGACCCATAGACAGCACGTTGTTGTAGAGGAAGATTGGGAGTCAGATTCTGCTGGGCCACACACTGACCCAAACCTTACAGTATTTCCTTAACCTTCCAGAGTCTTTTTTCTTTTTCTTCTATCTCTAAACTGGAGATAAGGGTGTTTGGCTGCCTCGTCAGTAGACCATGTGACTCTTGATCTCGGGTTGTGAGTTCAATCCCCACATTGGGCATGGAGATTACTTTAAAAAAAAATGGAGATGATAGTAGTACCTGTCTTTTTAAGACAGCTGTGGGTTTTCAGTAAGAACGTATATTATTAAATCCTTAATAGGCACCTTAAATTTTCCATCCATACTTAGCCTAGGAAAGCTTTGTTTTCCATCATTTTAAACTACCTAATAGTTGAAAAAATTCTGAGATAGATTATCTCAAAAGTAGTGTGTTGTGAAAGTGATTCCAAATAAATGGGAATGTGACTAAAGTGTCATTTCAGGAATACCATTTCTGATAAGTAGACATAAAATATTACATCTTTAGAGGTAAATAACGTGGCATATCTGAAATTATGTTCTAATTATAGTGTGATTGTTAAGATAAATTTATGAAAATAATACTAATTATCTTGAGCCCCCAAATTTATAGTTCAAGCATTTGAATTAACTTTTAGTTTAGGTTAAGAATTTAACATGTGTTGCAGTGCCTGACTGCCTCAGTCGGTAGAGCATGAGGCTCTTAATCTCAGGGTTCTGAGTTCAAGTACCACTTGGGGTGTAGAGATTTCTTAGGTTAAATTTTTAAGTTTTCAAGTTTTATGTCTAAAAATATAGCAGACGCTTAACTTCAAACATAAGAGACTCAGAACTTAGTGTAAAATTTAGCCTCGGAATCAGTGTAAAATTTAACTCCTCAGAGTAAGCATTTAGTTGTCTCAGGACTGACATGTACATAATTCAAAAAAGTCTGTGCATTCTCTAACAGTCCAAAAAAGTTACAGTACCATTTTTTTGTGTGTGGCTTAACATTTTAGATATTTCAGGATTGAATAACATTAAACTTCTGCGTCTTTACTTCTTTCATAGATACTTGGACGATATTGATGATGAGATGGACCCAGAAATAGAAGAAGCTTATGAAAAGTTTTGTTTGGAATCAGAGCGTAAGCGAAAACAGTAAAGCTAAATTTCAACATACCAGTTTTATAAAGCAGTATAGGTTATGGTGATTAGCAGTACACAGGAAAGCAAGAAAATGTGTCATACTTAATACCAAATTAAGGAAGTTGAGTAATGTTACTAATGTATGCAACTTTAATTTTGTTTAACACTCTCTGCCAAAATAAACTTTATTCCTTATAACTTAAGATGTGTATATATATATAATAGTTTATTATGTACAGTTAATTCCACTGTTTTGGCTGCAATAAAATCGATTTTGAAATAAATGAAATGTTGAAAGTAAATTTTGCTAGTTGGTTAGAAGCTTATCCTTTAAATTCTACTTTTCATGAGGGGAAAAAGTCTTAGCCTGGAAATACATAATATTGCAAAATGTAGCATCCTTTTTTAGAGGAGTATATAGCTTTCATTTAGTTTTACATTGTCTCAATGAATTGGTTTTCAGATATGAATCACAATCATGAAAATCTTTAGCACTAAAGTCTTAGAATATATCAGTAACTGATTTACATATCCAGATGCTGTTTAATACCAAGGGCTTTTAAAATGTCATTTAAAAAAAACAACTTAAAACTCCCAACTAAACAACCAGGCTTCTTCACTGAGCATTTATTTGTGATTCTAGAATTATTTTTGGTTTGTTTTCTGTTAGTTTGGTTTTTGTTTTCTAACTTCATTACCCTAAAGCCTCTGGCATTATTCTGCTTTATTTATATGGCTTTCATTTTTATTTTGTAGCATGAGTTGCATTGACTTTTTTACTAGAGAATTTTACTAGATCTTTGTCATTCATGTTTCATTCTGCTTTAGAATTGATCCATCTTGAGGATCACTTTTCTAATACTTTTACTATAATGTAGTACCACCTCAGCCCTATTTAAAAATATTTTTACCTAATGTCAAGTCTTTTTCCAACTAACTAAAAGTAAAACTTCTATACAAAAGGATTGCTTGTAAATAATGCATGTAAATAGTTCTGTTAATAACCCACTGTTTTACATTTGGTACACCTGTGTCTGCTAATACAGTTAGGTTTCTCACTTTTCTGCTTGTTTGTTCAGTCTGGATTAAAATTAGACTTTGAAAATAAAATTTAAATAGTTTTGTTTCCTCTAAGTTTTTGGGGTGACATCCTGATATTAAAGAATTTGTTGAACTTTTATGTGACATCATAAAAAGGTTTGAAATCAAACGGTACTGGGGTAGGAGATATTCTATTCAATGTATATGTTATTAAGTTCAGTAACAAGGCTACTTGGGAAAATTAACAAATCTAAAACTAATTTTTAGATTCCTTATTGTAAAAGGGAAGTATATATATAGTTAGGGTTTTTGGAACTTTAATAGGATTCTTTTTTTCAGAATCGCTCCTGTAACACAGTGGATAATTACCTTCATCTGCAGTTCTCCAAAGACTGTGGTCAGTGTAAATCATGGGGGTGGGGAGAGAGGGTGTAGGGAAGAGGCATTAGACCGGGGACCAAGTACATGATAGCTGAATATGCTTTGAACTTCTGGCAGTTGGCTCTGTGAATAACCGTCCAGCTTTGTCGACTAGCTCATTGTCACCCAACATTGCTATACTCAACAGCTACCAACAGGATGTGGTTCAGTTCCATTGTGTTCCAGTTATTAGTCCTGCCTAAATAACCACCCAAACTTAATGTCTTCAAACAGTAAGCATTTTATTATGCTCATGGGTTCTGTGGTTCGGCGATTTGGATGGTGCACAATAGGGAGAGGTTGTTTTGTTTTTGTTTTTTTCTATTCTGCAATGTTTGAGGCCTCAGCCGGGAAAACTAAGGGCTGGAGGTAGCTTCACCAGCCACAGGCTGTAATCCTTTTGAGTCTTCACTCACATGGCTGATGACTGGGCCGAGATGACTTGAAACTATCACTTGGCCAGTCCCACAGGTGTTGTGGACTTTTCACAAACTCGGCAGCTGGATTTTGAGAGGGGGCACTGTAGAAGACCCAGGAAGAAGCTGCATTTGGAAGGTGCACACAGCACTACTTCCATTACAGTCTTGGTTCTAAGTGAGTCACAAAAGCCACATCAGATAGGAAGCCACCAAGAAATGTGTAGACTGGTTTTTCAACTGCAACAGTATATCATGAAGAGAAGGCCCTGTGCTACAATTCTTGGCCTTTGGAATTGCTGTATCTTCAACAGAAATATGGGTCCTAAGATCTTGTGAGTCTCCAATGAGCAAGGACACAAAAGTGCTAATGAATGTCCTAGTACAAAATACTGGTATCAAAGTACAAGTATTGGTTTGTGCAAAATCTGGCTCTTGTGTCATCAGCTCCAACCTCACGTCTCCATGTCTTCAGTGCCCTTCCAGACAAAGACGACCAGGAACACACATGTACCTGAACAGGCTGGATTTGGTACTTTTGTAGTGAAGCAGAATACACAGTATGGGGAACTATGGGATGTGTCCGTGAGAGGGCATTTAGAACTCCTATGGGGTTTGGGGTTTGGTTGGATAATTTGGGAGAGGGTCTAAGAAACTGCAGTTTCACCCTAGATTGGATGTTGTCAGGGCCAACTTTCAGTGATTAGGTATTTCATTAACTATAGAACAGGTGTATATGGAGGAGGTTCTCATTTAAGAGGAAATAAATTGTCACACTTAGCAAAAGAAGATGATAGTTGGTATGAAAGAGTAAAAACTTGTTCAGGACTGAAAGACTGAAAATCAGCTCTCACTGAAAAAGTACCCTTGCTGTTAATCGGTCTCGGAGGACAGACCCAGATAAAACCAGCTGCAAAGTTAACAGGACACATTCCCCCCACTCTACCCCCCCAAGTCATGCCATTTTAACTGCTATCATGACCCCTTGTTTGTATGGCCACTGCTTTGTCACCAGTGCTCTCTTCAGACCTCCTTTGCTATCCCACCTGTCTATTCCTGGGGGTACCCGATTGCTAAATAGTTCTCCCCTCATGACAGTGCCACATCCCTAATTAATCCCTGCTTCTAATCCTGCTTCAGAACTAGTACCCCTTCCCTCAGAACTTGCTCAGAATCCTTCAGCAGGAATCAAATTTTACCAGAGTCGGTACCCTCTTCCCCCTTGTATAGCCTGCCATTTGTTTTTTTCCTCTGGAGTTCGCTCCACTGTATTTACCCTTCATCCCCTAAGGACTTGCTTCACAGAAGAAATTGGGCAAATGTATACAAACGCATCTGCGTTCATTTCATTCTTCCTCTAGCACAGGAAGTATCCCTCCTGTTAAAGGCTATGTACTCCACGTGTGCTTGAATCCCATGCCCTCTCACTTGCTCATGAACTCTCTTGTTAGTCTGTATTTTTTCTTTTAATGTCTTTCTCCACTGGCCCTTTGCATGAGCTGTTGAACATGTCATTCTTCTTGGGAGAAATCTGGTCCTCCCATTTCTCTCCAACTAAAGTTCTGTGCTTTCTAGTCAGATTTTTCAAATGTCCCAATTTTTCCCCACTTCCTATTTGCTCTTCAAACGTCTAGCTCTTGCTGCCACTACATACAACAGTCCTTAGTAATTACATTTATGCCACTAAATCGAACAGACACTTGATTCTTTAGCTTGTTCTCTAGGCAATATCTGACACTTACCTGACACCAAAATTGAAAACCTCTAGGCAGCTGGAATAGAACAGCCTTCTTTCTGGCTTTATGCAGTTCCCCAGGGTTTGTGGGATTCTCTTCCTGTAGCTAATTTGTAACTATTGGTGTTCCTCAAAGCCCACTCCTCAACATTTTCTTCTCCTGTCAGTGTATCTTTGGGCTTTTTAATCCTCTCCTAAAGCCTCAGTTAGCAGCTATGAACACTGACTTTCAGATTGGTTTGTTTCTACACTTTTGCTAACTTGTCATTTCCACTAGAAGACTCACAAAATGAAGTCCTGCTATTCCCTAAACTTTTTTTCTTGCATCCCTCTTATTGATGGCACAGTCACCCATCCACTTGCTCCAACCAGAACTGGAACTGTTTTTAATGTCTGTTCAATCATCCCCAAGACTATATGGAATTGATCTAAGTATTTCTTGGAGCTGTGCTCTCCATCCTCATGGTCTAATCTTAAGTCTGAAACACCATCTCACCTGTTGCTTTTTTAGACTACTAGCTCTTCCAGGGATCTTTCCAAAGTACAAAGAGCATAAAACCCTCTTGTAGCAGATGGTTTACAAATAGGAGGTTCTTAGTCATTAGAGAGGGAAAAGGTGGGAGCAGGATAGGACCTAAGCACTGTGATACATATTGATGTTACTGATCAATGAAAAGTGGCATTCTGAGGATATCTTTATTACACTTTACATAAGCTTGAGGTCAATTTGCTTAACAGACTTTCAAAAATGGAGATGAATTTAAGGAGCTAGACTTCTCCCCATTCCTTGCTGTTGCCACTTTTGCTTAAAGTCCTTATAATAGTTTGCCATTGTTTTTTGTTGCTGCTGCTGTTGTTTAATGTCTATTTCTGAGAGGAAGAGAGAGAATCCCAAGCAAGGTCCACACTGCCAGCACAGAACCAGACTTGGGGCTCAAGCCCAAGAACTATGAGATCATGACCTGAGCCAAAATCAAGAGTCGGACACAACCAACTAAGGCATTCAGGCACTCCTACCATTGCTTTTAAGATAAAGTCCATCATTCATAAAACCATAATCATCTAGTCAGGCTTTCTCTCCCCAAAGGCCTCTTTCCTCTGTAACCATTCTTAAACCACACTGGCCTAAAATTTTTAAGAGTGGAAATCTTTCCTTTGGGTCTCGGGGCCTTAACACAGGGTATTACCTCTGCTTGAAACACTTAGACCCCCACTGTACCTGGCTAACACTTACCCACCCTTTGGATTTCATTGGAAATATTTCCACAGCTCAGGTCTGCCCACTACAGGCCCTCACAGACCTCTGTATTTTATTTTAGAAACACTTACCACAACTGTAATCAAATTTTGGTCTATTCCTTTCTTTCCAGTTAATCTTCAGTCCTCATCCTCTAAACTGCGTCTCATTCCCTGCTTTATTCCTAAGGTGCCCAGTACATAGTGGTTCACCATAATTAATGACAATAAATTTATCAGACACATCTTGCTACTTTAGAAAAACGCAGATACATAGTTGAAAGATATTTTCTTATACCAATTTAGAAAAAGAAGAGGTCTCTATCTTTGGCCAAGTTTTGTTTTTTGTTTGTTACTACTTTATTAAGGTATAATTTTTGTTTAGATTAGTTAAGTAAGCGTTAGTCCACTAAAATCCACCTATGTGGTTAGCTCTTGGCTGAACTGATGCTAGTCCTCACCGGATGAGTCATAACCAGGTCCTACCGGTTCTAACTCGAGTATCGGAAGTGAAGATCAAAGAGGAAGCAACCATATTCAGGACTGAGAACGCCCACCTGCCCTACTTCCGGTCCCGCGCTTTGCTGGGAGCTCCACATATTGGCCCCGGGAGCAGGGGGCGTGGTTTGGGCGGGACTTCCGGTCTCTTCGGGGCGGAAAGACGCTGCCCAAGGTTGCGGGAAGATTTGAACTGCTGTTGATTTCCTGTGTTTACTTTGCCGGGAGGTAGTTGGCTTTTTAGCGTCTCCCCTGCTACTGACTTGAAAGTCTCGGCCAAAAATACTCTCCCTGTGGCATAATTCCTCTGCGCTTGTCACCTTTCTTTCATGAAGAAATATCACTTGTTAGTAATTTGTCAAATTCACGAAAATATCCTTCGAGAAGCAGTCGTGGGCAGACCAAGCATTTGGCAAACGAAACCCAGAGGTCGTTGACTGGCCTTATTTCCACGACTTTTCATCTCAGAGCTGCCGTGTGAGTCCAAGACGTTGTTTGTTTTGGTGAGACTTCTTCTGTAACTACATATTGCTGTTTTGAAAAATGAGGTCTGATTGATGTCAAGTACAGACTTGTCAAGTGCGGAGATTGTTAAACATACTGTGACGTAATGACTGGGTGGCGAAAACAAACAGGAATAAGATGGATAGTGGAGATGAAACTGAAATGTGGGTTGGAGCTAGATTATGTTATTTATGATATGCCGGGAACTTGAAATATTTCACTGTTTCTTGTGTATGCTTGTTATTTGAATAAATAACAACTATATCTCAATAACCTTTTTTCTTTTTAATTAAAAACTTGGCCACACATAGAGATCTTTTCCCAATCGGCAATCAAAAAACAAAACAAAACCAACCTGGTTTTTTTTTTTTTTCCTGAAATAGCAAGTAGACATCTGAGATATATAAATATGTATTTCTATTTATGTATTAACTATTTTTATATATGTATGTATGCAATGTAAATACATTTATTGCTTTGACTATTGCTTGTTAAATGAACAGATATGTAAACAATTAGTGTTGTAAAATGATTGGTATGGTCTGGATAGTGATAAGTTTCCTATAACAGCAATACTGGAAATGGATTGGAGAGGGAAGAAACTGGAAGAAAGTCCTAGATAGTTGCAGAAATAGAGGGGAGAGTTGAACTGAAGTGGAAAAAGAGCCGGGTCCATAAAAGAAACCTACCAAATCAACAAGACATGTTATAGGGGTATGGAGAGAAATACTGCTGACATTGAGATGCCAGTAACTTAAATTGCAAATTCAGAAGGAACAAGAATTTTGGAATTCACTTACTTATTCTTTCACTATTAAACAAATGTATATTGCCTTATTATTTGCCAGGTGTTGTTTTAAATGCCATTGATATAACTGTGAGTAAAACAGAAGAGGTCTGGTCTGATTGCGTTTATATCCTGGTGGGAAAAGTCAAAACAATCAAATGAATAAAATCAGTTTTGATAGTGATAGATGCTAGGAGTAAAATAGATGAAATGGATAAAAAGTGATTGGGAGATGATTGGGAACAATAAAGTCAGGCCTTTGAGGAAGTGCTCTTTAAGCTTAAAAAACAAAGAGCCAGCTATGTGATAAGCCTGGGAGAGGACAGGCTAGGCAGATAAGAACAGTGCAAATGTTCTGATAAAGGAAACAGTCTGTTTTTAAAACATTAAAAAGGCCAGTGTAGCTAAAGTCTCTCCTGAACAAGGAGAGACTTATGAGATGACTTTTGGACTTTTGGAGAGGAAGATGAGGCCGGATCGTGTGGCTGCTAGAGGCCATGGTTAGGAATTTCATGTAAGTGCAAAATGGTAGATTGTGAGCCAGGATGTGATAGACCTTATTTTTATTTTAAAATATCCCTCTGGCTATTATATATAGCCTGGACTTGAGGGAGGTAAGAGTGAAAGTGAAATTAGGGGACGTTATAGAAGTTGCTTTGGTGGGAGTGATTATGTTCCATTTTAGTCATGTGGATTGAGTTAGTCATGTGGATTTAGTCTTGTGGATTGAGTGGGACGTGAAGGAGAGGGCTAGTAGGCCACTGGAAGCTCTGGGGGAGAGGTCTGGTGGATTTCGAAATCCTCTAGAGAAAAGAAAGAAAATTGTGTGATTCTCCTCAGGAAAGACCATATGGTTTAATGTTTACTTATATTCTGACATATTCTACAGAAGATTATAGGTCAGTCATATGTAGCTGATTACATACATTGAAAGGGGGTAAGATTTTTTTAAATAGCAAGGATGGGCATGAAAGCAGAATGAGTGTATATAAGATGAAGAGATGAAATGGGGACTGAGGTCAGATCTTGAATCCTTGATTTAAGAGAATGGTAAAAAGGAACGATTAAGAGCAGAGGTGTAGGGGTGTCTGGTGGGTGCAGTAGAACATGTGACTTGATCTCAGGATCATGAGTTCAAGCCCCACATTAAGTATGGAGCCTATTTAAAAATTTAAAAAAATTAAAAACAGGTAGATGTAGTGGGGGAAATCCATGGCACTCCCCCCCTTTAAAAAAAAGGCAGAGGAAAAGAGAGTTCTGTACAGGGGAAGGTAGATAACACTATCACAGAGTGACTAGTTTAGTAGGACTGAAGTTACTTGGTGTAGGAAGACGTTGGTGACGATTGCAAAACAATTTCAATAGAAAGGTGGAAGGAAGCTGGATTACAACGGATTGAAGATGGTTGGAAGAGAAAGTAGACAATGAGTGGATACTATACTTGAGAAGATTTTTGGTAGGAAAAAAGAGTAAACTGAGGAAAGTTCTTTTTTTTTTTTCTGTCAGGTGAAAGTTGATCACCTGAGTAGTAAGAGATAATGCCCTAGAAGGAGATGGGTTAGTGTTTAGAAAGGAAAGTCTTAGAAAGGATGATGTCCTAGAGGGAGGTGGGTAAGTGTCAGAGAGGATGGGGTTGGTGTTAGAAAGGAATCAGAAGATTTATGGAACTCCTCTAAGGCGACGTTGCAATACTAGCACTGTGTTTCCTTGTTTAATCCTTGCAACAATCCTGTTACCATCCCTCATTTTACAAATAAGGGAAACAGACAACATGTTCAGTGAAATAAGAATCAATCTAAGACATTAGATGATTAATTAACTTGCTCCGTCCCACGGACTTTTGTCAGACTATGGACAAAAGTTCAGGTATTGGGATTTATTTTTCAGTATTCTTTTTTCTTAGGCCTGATAGTTTTGGCCTGCCTTTTGCATGTATTACAAATGATCTGCCGTATTCTTATGCAAAGGTGGAATTTCCTTTTATTTGGAATTAGTTACTGAGCATATAATTTACAGAAATTAAACTTCAGGAGAACGAAAGCTATTGAAATCATAAAGGCAGTTATAATTAGGTGGGCTTTCTTCTCCCTCTAGGTTATCTTCCTACCCTGGAGCAAAGACCTAGGGGTTAATCAAGACATTCTGTTAAGGTTGTTAATTTCAGATCATTTAAAAGTATGTAGTAAATCAGTCACTTTTCCTCCAACAAAAGTAAGTGCAACGGAATATGTTTTGCTTACGTTCTTAGAAAATGCATTCATTTTTTATGATAGACCTTTCGTACATTAAAAGAACTATTTATGCTACCGTGTTTCCTATTCAGTCTTCTCCTTGGAAGGACATTTTATCCATGGTCATAGTAATGGCTGCTGAAGTGCGAATGGTACTTTATGAAGATGATTCTGTGCAAGTGCAATATTTTGATGGTTCCAGACTGCAGCTCTCTCCTTGTGGCTCTGAATTTTTATTTGAAAAGGCGCCTCCTGTTACAGCACATCCTTTAGAACAACCAGAAAGGATTCGTCAAAGGACACACTTTGTTATCAGCACTTACCGAGTACGTAGTGGCTTAAAAACAACTCTTTCTGATACCAGAATATTAGTGAGGTACTTAGAATGTGGAAAGTAATTAGTATTTCAGATTACTGTCACTCTGAATTGATTTTCAAATTATTCTACATTTTTTGAAGGTTACGTTTTATATTTCTTTTTGTAGGAGCAACTACAGCGAGCCCTAGATTTTCGAAATTCTTTTGCTACCTGCCCTTTTTTATCTGAAAGCATCATACCTTCTGAAAGAAAAAAGGTAATTTTTTAAAGCTTTTTTTATAAGTAATATTTGAGGACAAGTAATTAGAAACAGGTAGTTTAATATTTAATCTTTTTCTTCATGACACTTGGGAATATACACATTGCTGTAGAACGTGTAGGCGTATGTAGTTCACCAGACTACAATGTTCTGATATGTTTTATATATATATATGTCAGCACAGAGCCTGATGCAGGGCTTGAACTCATGAACCTGAGCCAAAATCAAGAGTCAGATGCCCAACCAACTAAGCCACCTAGGCCCTGATATATTATATACTGATTGAGACTCAGAAGGTCCATAGTTCATCTTCCTGACTTTTTCTGATTAATGACTTTTTATTTTATATTCATATTTTTATGTTATTAGCAAGGATTTTAGCCTTCTTCCTTTCACATCTGGGTATGAATTAATTTACCAGAACACTGGACATTTTATTTTTATTTTTTTATTTAAAGAAACTCTACACCCAGCATAGGGCTTGAATTCACAACCCCAAGGTCAAGAGTTGCATGCTCTACTGACTGAGCCAGCCAGACACCTCCAGGCTGATGACTTTTTGATTCTCATAGGTGTCAAAATTAAGAAATGTTGTGGCTGTTTTCAGTAGTTTACATGCAGTTCATGTGTAGTAGAGATGTGTATATTTATAGGTCTACGTATTTTTTTGCTTATATTCTATTTTGAACTTTTAAAAAAATGTTTATTTTTGAGAGAGAGCATGAGCAGGGGAAGGGCAGAGAGAGGGAGACACAGAATCTGAAGCAGGGTCTAGGCTCCAAGCTGTCAGCACAGAGCCTGACGTGGGGGTCAAATTCATAAATCACAAGATCATGACCTGAGCCAAAGTTGGACACTTAACAAACTGAGCCACCCAGGCACTCCTGAACATTTATAAATAATAATAATGATAGCTATCATTTATTGAGGATTTACTATCTTCCAAGAACTAGGAATGATGTTAAAAATATTTAATAATACCGTTATGGCGTGTGTCTCTGATAATCAGAGTGGATGTCCAGCCAGTCAGAACTGGTATATTGTCTGGATATCAGCCCCTTTTTTATAGATGAGGGAACTAAATCTCAGAGAGTTTACCTAACCTTCTTAATGGACATATCTTTTCTTTTTTTTTCTTTAATATTTGTTTATGTCTTTATTTTATTTTGAGAGAGAGAGACAGAGAGTGAGCGGGGGGGGTGGGGCGGGGGCAGAGAGAAAAGGAGACAAAGAATCGGAAGCAGGCTCCAGGCTCTGAGCTGTCAGCACAGAGCCGGACATGGGGCTTGAACCCACAGACAGTGAGATCATGACCTGAGCCGAAGTTGGATGCTTAACCGACTGAGCCACCCAAGCTCCCCTTCTCTCTCATTCTTTATCTCTGTGTGTGTTTTTCATCTCTCTCTCTCTCTCTCTAAGATAATCTTAACATTATCAAATATTCTTTGCAAAACCGTATATATAGACCAGCACCTGGGTCTCCAGTTTTCATTCTGTCTAGATAGTAAAATGCAAACAAAACTTTTGAAAGCTTTCTTATGCAATATGTAAGTATCAAATGTATGGAAACATTGGACTGCTGACAAGATGCTCCCCATCTCTCTTTGTCCCCTCAACTCAGCGTATCTTCGTGGACTTCTCAGAAGTGAGATGGCCCAGTCCTGACACTGAGGAAGGCATGCTGTGTATGGAGAGCGGCGCCGTGAAGATATCATCATTAGATGGGCACGCGTACCTTTGTCTGCCACGATTGCAACTTGAATTTACAGTACATTTTTTGTGTAAAGTAAGCCAGAAGCCAGACTTATCTATAGTCTTGTCAGAAAAGAAGAATCAAGCAAGGAAGGACAGACTAGATGAAAAAGCAGGCAAAATCAGTACATATGGAAGCTTATCAAGACAGAGACTGAAGAATAAAGAAAATGAACCTTACTATCAGATCATGAAATCCAAGGAACCTTTAGAGAAAAAGAGCTGTGTAGATGGAGCTGAAGGGAGGGAGGAGCCACCTCTGCTGGGTTCAGAACACACGTGTGTATACACGTGGGTGAAGCAGCGCTGGCCCGTGGCCTCCTGTCCCGAGGAATGGAAATATCCCTTGTCGTTAGCACTTCATTTGCAAAATAAAATGAGCAGTACGTCTAGAACTGATGCAGCTGTCACCCAGATAGCCGTCACTTCTGATATTTCAGAGGAAAGAGGAAAAGAGGTTTCTGTTCTTCCAAGGGCCCTGTCACTCAGCTGTCCTGTCCCACACCTGCACAGGTAATGGAAGAATGGCTTATTTGTCACAAAGCCCTTGCCAGAGCCAGTCTTTACCTAAAGATAACTTTTCTTTCTTAATCATCTACCATTCATAAGGAAAGTTCACTCAGTGACCCAAAACTTTGCTCATAATCGATAGTAAAGAATTTCCCTAGCCAGAGTGTTGCTTATGTTTCTTACTCTATGGAAGAGTGTTTATGGAAGGCTGTATACTATATGATCTGTTGAGCACAGAGACTAGAGAGATGTCTAAGCTTTCTAGGAGCCTAGACTCTATTAAGGTCACTCACTGACAAGATTATTAAAGTGTGGTAAGTAATGGCACAAGGCTCTGTGGTGAGCACAGAGGAGCATTGGGTGCCACGCGCTGGGGCCCGTTACCTTGGTTGCTGGAGCATGGATCTGACCAGTTTATGAGTGTGGATTCTTTCTTTCAGACCTAGTCTCCAAGGCCACCCCTGTCTTTGGTTAGCTGACTGTACATCTATTTATTGAAAATTTTTGAAAAAAGGGGTAAACATGGAGAGGCCTCTGGAGGCCAGATATATACCTTTCCTCTCACTAAGAGGTGAATAAACTAATGGTCACAGCTTTGTAACATGAACTCTAGAAGTAGTACAGTAATAATGGCAACAGCTAACACAAAGCACTCACATGCCAGGCACAGCTCTGCTGTCGCTATTTGATTTTCATAGTAGCTCCATGAGGAAAGTACTGTTATCACCCATTTTGTAGAGGAAGCTGAGACACAGGAAGGTGAAATAACCTGAGCAGGGTCCCGTAGCTAGTGCTTGTAGAATTGGGGATTGAGCCCAGGTGGTCTCTGAATATATATTTGCTATTAAAGCAAAAGAGGGGAATGATTTTTCAGGCTGGTCATGATTATCTGGTTAAAATGGAAAGTTCTAGTATTATAAGTGCACACTGAATGAGATTTAGGCTTCTAAATTAACAATTTTTAATAACTTGCCACTAACTTTAGATTAAAATCCAATCTCTAGAATGCCTGTTCAAGCTTGGTTTCACCATTGCACCTACTCTTTCCTCTGCAAGGAGCACTGCTTTCTCTGTCTCAGTTCACTAACTTGTGCACGTCTTCAGGTCCCAGCGCAAGCCCTTCTTCCTTACGGTGGTTATCCTGAAGCCCCTAGACAGGATTAGGTTCTTCTGCAAACCCATTGCGTCCAGTAATTCTCCTTTCTTTCTGTTCAATGTTTACTATTTAACATCCCTGCTTGATAGGAATTTTCACTGAGGGCAGCCACCATGTCTGCTTTTTTGGGTGTTATATCTGCAGTGTGCAGAGCGTAGATATTACAGGGAATGTTTGTGGCTTGAATGCTTAATTTATGTAATTGTGCTAAGATTAGATAATAAGAATGTTAAAAATACAGAAAAAATAACTTGGAAAAATAAGAATAGGTTTCAGTTTCCTTCTTGGATCTAACAAGTTTAGCAAGAAATGAATCTTGTTACAGTCGCCCTATTTTGTAGATTTCTAAAGGTAATTATGTTGAGCAACCAGAATTAATAGTTCATATTTTGTCCTTCGCAGGTGGAATTTTTGTGATTCACTCTCACAAGGACAGTTTGATGAAGAATATTCTTATCCTGAACTAGTGAAAGTGGTTTGGTACAAAGGTGTAATTTATCGGTAAGGCACCAGTGTTGGGGCTACTTAGTGATGTCTGAGGGGATGGGACTCGCCTTGCAGACAGACTCCCACAAAAGAACAGTTTGGGTAGGGCCATCATTCTTCTGTTTGGTCCTACGTTTTACAGGTCTTAAAGCTTAGTTTTATTAGTGCACATAGGCGTCTTGTGACTAATTCACATTAACCATATTCACAAGATTTTTGTGACAACTCCAGAGCCAGTGAGGCTTAGTTTTGCTAGTGAATGAAATACTTAGGTCAGTTATTTAGGACACCCTTTCTGAGCATCGAGGGATCTAGTTGTCTGAATTAGTCACATCAAAATGTTGCCTGTTGAGCATGGAATTAAAGGAGATTAGAGGCTCCTCTGTGTCTGCACTATTACGTTGAATTATCCCTACCCCACCATAAAGTACACCTCTCCAGTGACTAGAATACTCATATTGGCTAGACTCAGGGTTTTACTTCTATAACTAATGGTGCAATAGCACTGCAAAATTTTGTTCTTTGGGCTCTCTTTTTCTTACATGAAAGCCCATCCCCTTCTGACAATATATTCTTCATATATTTCTCAATAAAAACTGACGTGGCTGAAGTTTTTAATACATTATATGCCCAATACCTTTATCATACTTGGCTACTTCATTTATGATTAGTCACCTTCTGTTAGGGATGGTTCCTTTTACACATGGCTAATCTCATTCATCAGATATTGATTCTACTAGCTTGGGGTTTTAATATTAATGTTTATTTATCTTGAGAGAGACAGAGACAGCACAAGCAGGGGAAAGCCAGAGAGAGGGGGAGACACAGCATCCGAAGCAGGCTCTAGCTCTGAGCTGTCAGCACAGAGCCTGACACCGGGCTCGAATCCACAAACTACAAGATCATGACCTGAGCCAAAGTTGGACACTTAACTAACTGAGCCCCCCCGGCACCCCAGCCACTAGTTTGATTGTTACAGAATAATCTTATTTTCAGGCTCTGGTGTTGTCATATTTAACTCCTTTCGAATGCACATTTCTTTGGTGACTAGTATGTGTCAGCTACTGTGATTAGCAGAGGGGACACGAGGAGGATAAGATGCCTGATTTCCAGAAACTAGGCTCAGTTGTTGAAATAGATACATTAACCGATTCTGCGTGTTCTGTTTATTTTTTGCAAAAAACTTAATTTAGCCAATTGGGTGCAAAGTATAAAGTTATCTGTTTTGCTGGATAGGCAAAATCCCATATAGTACTCTGCTTTTTTTTTTTCCTTTGTTGATTGCTCTCATTTATGTTTTAATGATTACTTTTCTTCCTTAGACTTACCCATAAACATGTGAACTCAATAGAGATTTATCCAGGAGATGGCTCTGTTTTCAAATCTGAGGGAACTTATTTTGGAAACTATTTTACTTATTACTCCATTCAGGAAGGATCAGAAGAGGTAAGCTGATAATGAGTTCTCAGCTCAAGATTTTTATATATAGCTGTTCCTGAGTAATTCTGAACATACATAGGAAATCTGATCTTTCCATAATATTGCTCTGCAGTCTGGAGAGTTAATATAACCTTACTGCCAGCATGGCACAGTGATTACTGACCACCTTATTTTTATTGCATTCTCATCCTGTATTCTGTCAGTCATTTGCCTAAGTAATTTCCATTTATTTATTACTTTTTAAAAATTTTATTTTTAACTAATATATATACTCAGGGTAGGGCTCGAACTTAAAACCCCAAGATCAAGAGTTGCATGCTGTACTGACTGAGCCAGCCAGGTGCCCCAATTTGTGTTTAAATTAGAAGTTAAATTTAAATTTCTTATGTCATAGAATTCATCAATACTAAAACCAGTAGCATGACTTTGAATTAATATATGCACATTAAAAGCACATTCTTTTTTCCTCACCAAGTAATTATTTGCATATTTAAAATACCTCTTAACTCCTAAATCTTTATATACAGCTAGAAAGTTGAGCAAGATTGTTCTCTGTTGTTGAAGTAGTGAAATATAACATAATATATTATATATATCAGACCAAAATGTAATTATATGGGTATATTGTCAGTAGTCTAAATTTGCTTGTTCCCAATCTGACATTTGACATCCATCCTTATGTAAGGATCACCATAGTATCACATGACTTTGCTTTGCAGAATGGAACATAATTATGTATGTCTTCTTTTTATATTACAGCATGGAATTTTGAGTGATAAGTTGTTTATCACTTGTTCCGTCTGTACCTCCCACTGCTCCCTCCACTCCCTATTTATTTTTAAGTAAACCCCAAATATCTTTTTATTCATTAGTATTTTAGTGCATATGTATCTATATCTATATCTATATACATATATAGATATGTGCAGATTCTATTTGCCTCCTATGCAGGGTCTGTTTGCAAGAAAGTGTTCATTTATTTAACCAGTACATCTTAATTGAACCTTCCTAGGCAGGCACTCTGTCAAGCCCTGGGGGAAGATGAAGAATTCCTTCCCTCAGGGGTTCAAAGTTTAGTAGTCAGTCAGACAGGCCAAGAAGCAAATGAAATGAAAACATAACCACTAGTGTGTGTGTGTGTGTGTGTGTGTGTGTGTGTGTGTGTGTGTGTGTAGTACATGAGATCATCAAGTAGATAGGCGAACAGAGCGGGGGTGTGCATTTACACTGCTGACTGCTATGCAATGGGAGTTTGAAAAAAAGTACAAGTAAATACTGTACATTTTCCTGGAGCTTCCATTTTCCTCAGGGGTGTCAGGGTGAGGGGTGATAATTTTCATACTGAAGCAGACATATCCTGGAGGACAAACATGAGCTTTGGGATAAAACCGAACTTCCAGACGACCTGTGCCTTTGTAATTGACTGCTTAAGGCTTCGCTCTCAGACCTTTGCGTGCACCACTTCACCTCTGTCCACTTGAGTACGAGATTTAGAAACAATTGGCTGTCTTTTCAGCATAGAATTATTTGCTTCTTTCTTTAATCCATACTCTAAAAAATTCCAGAGCGATTAAAGTGCTAAATGTAAGAAACCAAATTTTATCATTGTTAGAAGAAAATCTAGAAAAACAATATTTATAATCTTGGGGGAGAGGAGGTCTTCTTAAGTACAATACAAAACACCAGAAGGCACAAAATAAAAGTTTGGTAACCTTGGTAAACTTATGTTAAATTTTAAATATTTAATTTCTGTTAAATTAGATAAAGCCAAAAAGACAGACAATGGCCTGGAAGAAAATATACTATAAATCAGTATTAAAAAGACCAAAAAAATAAAAACCTCTCATAGAAAAATGAGTAAAGAATAAGAATGGTTAAGCCATAGAAAAGGCAATAGATATAACTTGTAATATTTGGAAACCTATTCAACTTTACTGCTTGCATCAAAGAAACAAATTAAAACAAAAACAACATAACATTTTTCACCCATCAAATTATCAAAAGGTTGTTAATATCTATCGCTGGCAAGGGTGTGGGGGAAAGGTTGCTTTCGTAGTACTGGATTGGAGTATAAATTGATTTAGCCTTCATGAAGGACAGTTTGATAATATTAAGTTAAGTTGGCTAGAAATTCTGCCTCTCGGTATCTATTATAGAAGAATATTAACACATATATTTACAAAGAAATACAGCCAAGGATGTGGAATGTGGCATTGTTTGTAGAAGCAATCTAAATGTTCCTCAGTAGAGAGATGGTGAAATGAGAGATGGTCAGATTACAGGGTGCTGTGTGGTGGTTTAAAAGAATGAGGAAGACATAGATGCATAGAGAAAGAGATGGAAAGATCTCCAAGGCACTTTGAAGAAAGTTGCAGAAGAACATGTACAGTGATATCTTCTGTGTAAAGAACAAAAACAAACCCCAAACGCAAATATGTTACTGTACATAATACACATGTTAAATGCACAGGGAAAGATTTGGGCAGGTGAAAGCCAAACTAAAGCAATTACTTTTGGGCAGGGTGAGGGGGTGTTTTGTGAGGAAGGAAAAGTAGAGAGGGACTTAAATGAACAAACTTTCTTTTTTTCCAAAAAAAATTTAGTAATGTACTGTTACTTGCACAATTCAAATTTTAAATAGGAAAGATTGTCAAGGGCTCATGATGTAAGTGCTTTCATAGAGATAAGAAAATGATGCTTTGGGACCACATAAGCAGTGGGGCATCTGACCGGGACTTGGAGAAAAGTCAATTGGAGAAAGACAACTCAATCAACTACGCAAGCCAGGTGTTCCTAGAACCTACAATTTTAAAGAAGGAGTTATACAAAAGAGGATGGATTAAATAGCTGAGGGAACCACTTGTTCAACTTTCTGCATGTAGGGCTTCCTGTTGTTAAAATTTCTGTTTACATGTCATCTCCCAACTATCCAAATTAAAGAAGCTACTTTTGACCCTCTCTATCATGGTACCCTCCTCTTTTATTCTTCATAGCATTAATGCTGTGTGACATTTTCTTACTGATTGATGTTTGTTTGCTAACCCACTGTAGAAGTAAGCCCTGTCTTGTTCGACACACTGTTGTTGCTAGAGCATAGAACAGGTAGATAAACATCACCTAACTGGAGCTTAGAGCCTGCGACAAGGGTGGAGTGTTGAAGAAAATGAAAATGCTAGAGATAGAGAATGCTGTAGAGAGAGAATATTGAGGGGAATGTCGGAGGAAGAGACTAAACCACTAAGTTGGGCTAGCTCATAAATGGGGCATGACAAACCATACTGCCTTGGCACTAGTGCTGAAGGATTAAAGTTGGGAAGTGCCATTGTATTTTTGTTAGGTCGTTTCAGAGGAAGAGAAACTGGAGTGGGGAAGAGGTAGACCAGTTAGAGGACATTGATAGCAGTTCAGGAAAGAAAGTCTGAGGACCAGGCAGTGGTAATGAGAATGGAAAGTTAGGAATGGACATGAATATTAAGGAAACAGAACTGATGACTGACTGGATATTGGGGATAAGGAAAGAGTTGAAAATGATGGCAAATTGTTGAATAAACCAATGAGTGGTGGTGCCAAAATTTTATCAAATCTAAATTGTTTTAATGATGGATGCTTACCAGAAATTGTCAATAAAATATTTAAATTCTTTTATATCTCAAATTCATCTACCTGAAAGTAAGATCCTCTTAAGATGCATCCAGATTTCAGAGGGGCTAAATTATGAAAAATGAGCATCTTAGAATTGATGAAATGGGTGTAGTGGAAAAGACAACTCTCAAGGAACTCAGTATCCAATGAAGAAAGATGTAAATAGTTAAAATGCAATAGTTTCAGCGCCTACCATGTACTCAGGTACATTGCTAACACCTGCTGGGGATTCAGACAGAGTCAGCAGAACAGGTGCAGCACCTCCCTACCTTCATAAAGCTCTGCTCTAGCAGGGCAGACAGACACTAAATAAAGAACTACAAAGTTGAAATTATAATGAAAACCAAAAAGCATGTGTGGTGGGTACGGAGCTTGTGGGTGTAAGTAGGGAATTTCACCTAGTCTGTGAGGCCTGGGTAATGGCTTCCTGATACCAAAGAAAAGCAGGAGTCAGGCAAAGGAAGATGATGGAGGAGAGAGTGGAGTACCGTGTAGAGGGAACACACCACAGGTAGATACAAAGGAGAGAAGGAGAAAATGCAGATTTTGAAATGATGGTAATTCAATTTTTGACATGTTGAAGTTGAGACGTCTTTGTGAAATCCAGTGGAGAAGCCTAGTAGGGATCTAGATATTCAAGTCTATAGTCCAGGATAAAAGAGGAAGGACTATTTTTTGAGTAACTACTCTGTATTGAATTCTGCCCTGGGTGCTTTATATATGTATTACATCATTAATGCTCAGGACAATCTAGACGGTAGGTGGTATCCCCATTTCACAGGTTATAGGCCTTGAGGTTTACTTGCACAAACCCGTCCATCATTATAGTTAGTAAGAGGCACTTGTGATTTGAATCCAGCTTTGTCTTCAAAGCCCATTTTCTCTCACTGATGGTAAAGTATATATGGGATTATATTCTCTTGTGGTTCAAATTAGAGCTTTACTAGCCCTCAATCCTTGAGCTTAAATAAAAAGTCTGAGAAAGAGGAAACTCAAAAAGAATAACAAATTTTTTTTAATTCAAGAAGCTGAGTTTGTAAATAATATTGTCTTCTATAAACCATAGCAATAGTTCTTCCATTAATAAAATATGGCATAATTATATATTTATTCAATTAAAGTAGTTTTTTAAAAGTATATAGTGTTTTTGTTGTTTTGTTTTTGTAAAGTTTGTTTATTTTGAGAGAGCGCGCTAGAGCAGGGAAGGGGCAGAGAGAGAGAGGGAGAGAGAATCCCAACCAGGCTTTGCACTGTCAGCACAGAGCCTAACATGGGGCTTGTACTCATGAAATGTGAGATCATTCCTGAGCCCAAATTAAGAGTTGGACACTTAATCAGCTGAGCCACCTAGACACCCCAGTTTTTGTTTTGATCTAAAGAGGAAAGGGGGCTTATATGGTAAGTTTTCTGCTAATGTGTGGGAAAAGTAGTTTGGTTGCCATGTTAATTTAAGTATAGCCAAAACTTAAATTGGACAGTATGTTATAGGGTATTAGAATGTAACTTTTAGAACTATCCAGGAGGAATGCTGGACTTAAAAAAAAAAAATGGACAATGGAAAAGCATAAAATACCTTTAATAATATACCTTCTACGGGCTTTGGTTAAGTTAAGATAACTGCTTGTCTTGTCACAATGTAAATATATATTTCAAGAAAAAATAGCTAAATAATAATGGCCAACATTTATTATTGAGATGTTTTATTTTAAATTAATTTTCAGAGAGAAGAGAAAACTTACTCAGTAAATAACCTTCCTCCCGATAGACCAGGAAGTCTGTTCTCCGTGTGTTCTCTCATCAAGCAGGTGGCCGGGTAAGTTTGTCGCATTGACCTGACTCAGGTGTTCTGTGTCTGAGAATCCTGGGGTACGTTTTCAAGTGGTGAGGGCAGGAGTAAGAAGTGGTAGGTACAGTGGAAGCAATGTGTCTTTGGCAAAATCTGTCAACTTTTCTGGTCTCTTCATCCACAAAGTAAGGTAATCACATCATTATAAGAGTACTTCTGGCTTTGAAATTTAAGTTAAATCTGGAGAAACAGCCATATGTGGCAAGCACGCACAGGAAGTAAATGCCTTTTCTCTGGGTGAGTGCATCATTATTGTGTCTTGGAATCAAGTTAAGCATTTGATGATACATTTTAAATTTTCATATACTTTATTATCATCAGAGTAATAAAAATTCTCAGATTATACAGAAGACGAAGTGCAGTTTGGTTCTTTGGTTCATATGGTTTTTTTTTATTCTAATTTTTTTTTTTTTTAACATTTGTTTAATTTTGAGAGACAGAGACAGATCATGAGCATGGAGGGGCAGAAAGAGAGGGCCACACAGAATCAGAAGCTGGCTCCAGGCTCTGAGCTAGCTGTCAGCACAGAGCCTGATGCGGGGCTCAAACCCACAAACTGTGAGATCATGACCTGGGCCAAAGTTGGACACTCAACTGACTGAGCCACCCAGGCACCCCTTAAATTCTAATTAATCTGTGATAGAAGCATGAAAGTGTATTCCTGAGTTAAATTTATTAATTTTTATAAACTTATGTCTAAGCAACTTCCAAAGTAGATTTGAAGGAACAGACTTGGTAATTTGAATTTTTATGGATAGTTGATTCACCTCCCCAGCACTCTTAGACTATGCTAAACCTTTCAAGTGCTGTGAATCCATCACCTCCTAGAAAGGAGCACCTGAAAATTCTCTCCATTTGGAGTCATTTCATTACTAAAAATTAGAGCAGTAACCTATGTAAGATTAACACAAAGAGAAGCAACCACCTTCTAGGAAAGAGTTCCAAATGTATTTTAGTAGAAATGTATTACTTGCCTAACATGTTGTCTAACAGTAAGAATGCGTTGCTAGAATTGGAAAATGTGATTATTTGCAAATGTCTAAGTAATATTTTTCATGTTCACAGAATTCTTCAGCACTGTGCCAAGACAAGGCTTTCTTTAAGCCATAACTATCGTATATGCTGCTGGAAAATGGTATCTTAATATTATTTTATTTGTTTATTTAGTTATTCTTTTTGAGGGAGAGAGTGTGCATGTGCAAGTGCACACAGGGGAGAGGCACAGAGAGGAGGAGACAGAGGATCCAAAGTGGGCTTTGCACTGATAGCAGAGAGCCCTATGCAGGGCTTGAACTCACGAACCGCAAGATTACAACTTGAGCCAAATTCGTACACTTAACCAGACTGAGCCTCCAATTATTTTATGTTTTAATTTTTATTTATTTTTTGTTTGAGAGAGAGCATACATGTGAGTGGGAGCAGGGCATAGGGAGAGGGAGAGAGTATCTCAACTAGGCTCTGCACCCAGCGCAGGAGCCCGCTGGTCTCGTGTCCTTGAGATCATGACCTGAGCTGAAATCAAGAGTCAGATGCTCCACCAATTGAGCCACTCAGGCATCCCTTTTTTTTTTTTTAATGTTTGTTTATTTTTGAGAGAGAGCAAGCAAAAGAGCGCTAGCAGGGGAGGAGAAGAGAGAGAGGGAGACACAGAATCCAAAGCAGGCTCCAGGCTCTGAGCTGTCAGCACAGAGCCCAGTATGGGGCTTGAACTTGCAGTTTGTGACCTGAGCCAGAGACTGACTTACCTGACTGAGCCACCTGGGTGCCCCCTCAGGCGTCCCTCTTAAAATAATTTTAAAAGCAAGATTTTAAAAATTATTTTGTTTACATACATACCTCAAGTTACTTTTATCTAAGTCATGTGACAAATCCTTTGTAACATTAATATTGGTTTATTCAGAAAAATACCACTTACTAGATAAATACTGCAAAATCCTGCTCTTATGTTATAATTTGTCTATAATTTGTTTTGTTTCTTTTTTCTTAGTGGAGGGGGAAGGGCAGGGAAATTGATAAGATTTTAAGTATGTCAAAATGTGGTTATTATAAACTATGATAGTACAAGTATTCTCCATTTCCATAACTGTAAAAGTAAATTCTTTGACATTGTACTTAAAGAAAGTGATTCTCAAACTTTGAATTCTGTATCTGTACTAATTTAATTATAAACCTATATGTTGCTGTAGTTTCTAAGTTTTATCTGTATTCTATGTAAAACTCAGCAGAACATAGACTTTCCAAAGATTAGGGCTTAATCTGCTTGTAATAGACTAATTTGGCTATCCACTTCTGGAAAAGATAAAACATATGTAAGGAATCTATAGTACTCAACTTCTGAATAAAGTTGCCTCAGAGTTTATTAATCATTTAAGTCTAATCGATGGATAACTCTCTTTCCTGCTCTTTGTATTTACGTGGTTTTAGGTACCTGGGATCAATGATAGCAGTAGACCGCCTTTATGTTTGAGAGAATCGCTCGTGCCCAGCGTGGGACGATTTCTTGCGTACTCTGATGACAAAGTACATGCTCTCTTTTTAGATGGTGTTACTCTGACCCTAAATTGGAATTTCAGCTCTTTTACTGAAAAAAGACAGGTGATTACGTTTCATACTGAAATCTATTTTTTTTTTATCATTTCTATCAATGGAAATAGAACAAAGAAAATCAAGTACCACACTATCTCATTTTACTTTTTGAGATGTAAAATCTGTCAGGAGGCTTTAGTGATCTCATTGGATTTCCTAGCAAAAACCAAACAGGTGTGACAAATAATCATTTTTTATAAAGGTAACTGATTATATAGAGAAAGGCAAGTATAGAGTGGTGGTTAAACAATACCCATAATCCATGTCAAATGTCATTTTTAAATTAGTCAAAATAAAGTTTTAATGATTCATATACTTATTATTTTTTAAATTGATAATATAAAAGAGGCTTTTGTTGTGTTTTGTTTGTCTCAGTTTTAGAATGTTAAAATTTGCTTTTCCTCTTTTCCGCTTAAGGTAAATCAAGGTCTCAACTTAGCTTGGTGTAAGTTAACTTTTCCTGATGGGCAAGATCAGTTAATTCAGATTGAACACCCTGGACCATATGCAAGGTACTGAAAAGCAGATTTAAAAACTATTTTTATGCTGGTAAATAGTTTTTAGACAGAGGGGAAGCATATAAACATTATTTAAATGTTATATTTTTAGTTTTTCCAGGCAGATAATGTGCATGATATCATTTCAGCAGGTTTCAGAGTTTACAGTAATATTGGCATCTTGCCTAACTAAATAAGTCAGGTCAGCCTTAATCATTTCCATTTGTATTCAAGTGGTTTTTCAAAATGAGTGTTTTCAATATACCTGGCTTGCTGTGGAAGTTGGACTGTGGTCAGCTGTATTAACCGATTAACTAATTAATCCCCTAACCAGTTTGAAATATGGTTTGCACAAATAACTAAACTTATGTATATTTCTGTGACGTTGAATGAAATTAATTCAGTGATTCTTTTTCTTAAGATGCAGAAGATTCTTGCAATCTGTCTTTTTTATGGGTATGCTTTTTCTCTTTTGGTTTATGTAATTTGTTGTAATCAGTCTACTTGTGATGTTCTTGGCATGTTAGTGATTTTATTTGAGAATGTTCATAAAATAATTGCTTTTTTACTTCATGCATTTATTTTCCTGTTGGGATTTATTGCATTTTGGTGTAAATGCTCCAACATTCATTGCTAGCTTGAATAATTTGCCTCAAAAATACAGTGTCTTCAGAGCATCTGGGTGACTCACTCAGTTAAGGGGCTGACTCTTGATTTCGGCTCAGGTCACGCATGATCTCACGGTTTGTGAGATCGAGCCCTGCATCAGACTCTGTACTGGCAACGTGGAGACTACTTGGGTGCTTTCTCTCCAACTCCTCTCTCTGCCCTTCCTCCACTCATATATTTTCTCTCTCTCTCTCTGTCTCACAAAATAAATAAATGTGAAAAAAATGCAGTGTCTTTGACAAACATTACTGTTTGTTTCAGTCCATCACTTCAGATCATTCATTTTGTTCAACTTGATACTTGTTTTGTATATTCAATAAATTACATATGTATGTGTATATGTATATGTGTGTGTGGGAATTAATGGATGTATTCCGGTTTAAAGTTAAGAAAGCAAATGCTCACTTAGTCTTAATGAGTAAAGACATTTTCATTATAAAACATAATGAAACTCATTTCATTTTGGAGAATTTAGACAGTTGAATTTGAATTTTGAATGAACTCCAAGTATCACTTTGTTCTGATTCTTAAATCCCATCTTTATTGGGGCACCTGCGAGGCTCAGTCAGTTAAGCATCCGGCTCTTGATTTCAGCTCAGGTCATGATCTCATGGTTGGTGAGATCGAGCCCTGTGTCTACCTGTGTGCTAATAGTGCAGAGCCTGCTTGGGATTATTTCTCTCTCTCCCTCTCTCTCTTTCTCTTTCTCTCTCTCTCAAAAATAAATTAATTTAAAAAAGAACTTATAAAAATATCTTTATTAATCATGAATGTGAAGATATAATTTTATTCTTGATGAATAATGAAGAAAACTTGCCTTTTCCATTTCCTTTGAAAAAGACAAAAAAATTCCCAGTAAATGCCTCACTTTGGAGGAATTTTTTTCTTTTTTTTTTTCTTTTTTTTTTTTTTTTTTTTTAATGGAGACAAGAAAATCTTTATTGGGGTCTGTGATTCCTGGTTGAGGTTCCGTGAATCCGGGAGTGGGGAGTCAAGGAAGTCTCGCCTGGTATGGGAGGGGCGAGGTATTTTATGGGTGAAAGAGTTCCGGGTTAGGTCTTGGGAGGGCAGATTACCAAATAAAGGCATTTTAGGGCCGTGGCAGGATGGGATAGGATGCCTCCTTTGTCAGGGTGATGGGAAGCTGGAGCTTCATGATTGGCTGTTTTCAAACTGGCACAGACAATTCCAGGTCTGCGGGTGGGGGTGGGGTTGTCGGTGCATGGAGTTCTTCTCTAGCCCTTAGCAAAATGGCTGCTCGGTCGCCATTTTAGGTAACTCATATTCCGACCTTTTTGGTGTTATGGGGCGGTGTCAGGTCTCAGGGTACTTCCTGCTGAGATGGGGGCGGCGTGATGATTGGGGTTTGTGGTCAGAATGAGAGAGTACCGGTGAACCAGCAGCAGGTGGGTAGCGGCCCGGTTAGTGAGTCTGGATACCAGTTCTTGTAAAAAGTTGGAAAAACAGCGGAACAGACACTGCCCCAGTAGGGCTATGAGGAGTAATAAGATTATGGGTCCGGCCAGGGTGGACAAAAGGCTGGTTAACCATGGAGAGCAGTTGAAGAGGCTTTTATACCAATTTTGGTTTTGGCTCCTTACTTTTGTCCTTTCTTGTAGATGGCCGCGAACCATGGCTAAGCTATCTCATACAATTCCTGAGCTATTGGCATAGAAGCGACATTGGTCCCCTAAAGCCTGGCATAGCCCTCCTTGGTGTAATGGTACTAAGTCTAACCCTTGCCTGTTTAGTAACACCACTTCAGCAAAGGAATCCAAGGAGTGTTGTAAATGACTAATAGAGCTTTCTAGCTTGGCTAGATCAGCATCAATGGCCTTAGTTAATGCATCCTTTAGATGAGGCCTGATCGTGCTGAAGCGTTTTTTAAGGAATGAAACAAATTATGATCTTTAATCTCAGCTAATAATTCTGACTTAAGGTTAGGAATAAGGGGAGGGGGTCTCCCAAACAATTTTATAAGGAGTAAGGCCTAGGGTATAAGGGGAATTTTACCCTGTAAAGGGCATAGGGAAGGAGAGCTATCAAATCTCTGCCAGTCTCCATGGTTAATTTGATAAGGGTCTCTGTTAGGGTTTTTAATATCTGGCACTGCCTGGTTTACAAAAGTAAGGATGACAGCAGATTTGTTTCCTGGTTTTTCAGGATCCTCAGGATATAAGTGCGACATATCTCCATGATTCTTTCTAAAAGGGTGGCTGGAGACTCATCTTTTCCCTGTTGTACATTATTAACCTTAGCCAAATTGGTGGGCCATCTAGCGGCCATTCAAAGACCCTCCCATTTGAGTCTGGCAGTAGAGGTGTAGGCTCCCCTCATCTTCTGCCATCTTGAAATCCCATGCCCAGATTAGA